>AWWV01012748.1:0-74865 GCA_001974805.1 Corchorus capsularis
GAAATGGTCATCAGTAAAGAAAAGTAAAAGAGTATTCAGACAAGAGTAATCAGTAAAGAAAAATGGTAAAGAGTAAAGAGTAAAGTAAAGAGTAATCAGTAAAGTAAAAATGGTAAAAAGTAAAAGAGTAATCAGTAAAGAAAAAGGGTAAAGAGTAAAGAGTAAAGATAAGAGTAATCAGTAAAGAAAAAATGGTAAAGAGTAAAGAGTAGAGTAAAGAGTAATCAGTAAAGAAAAAATGGTAAAAAGTGAAGAGAAGTCAGTAAAGAAGAATGGTGAAGAGTAAAGAGTAATCCAATAAAGAAAAAATGGTAAAGAGTAAAATATTAATCAGTAAAAAGTAATGGCAATCAGCAAAGAATAAAATGGTAACTAGTAATCAGTACAAAGTAAAGAATAATCAGTAAAATAGTAATGGTAATCGGTAATTCAATAAAAGGTGAGTAAAAATGGTATTTAGTAATTTAAATTGAAAGAAAATAATTGGTATCCAGTAATCTTTCAAAAAGAAAAGTAAAGTATGAAAAAGGTAAAGAAGGATAGTCAAACAAGGAAAATGAAGATATTCAAATAGAAACCCACAATTAAGTCTAAACTAGTCAGTGCCGTCTTTTGACGGGCGTCGTGGGGGTGCTAATCCTTCCCCATGCATACCCGACTCCCGAACTTTTAAGACTCTGGTTAGAAGACCGTTTATTAGGCTTAGTGTTACCTTCGCCAAGCTTAGGTTAACATCAGGCTTAATAATTTGATAGGTGGCTAATCACACCTAGGATAAAAAAGATTAGTGGTGACTCCCGATAGGATTTCAGTAGTAAATCCTGTCAGTTTTAAGTTCTTTAAGTCGTTAAACGGTAGGGTTCGTACCCCGGACCCGGACGTTGCGACAGGGAGCACAGGAGAACTCTGGCCACGGTCAGGCACCTCAACATCCTCCTCCGCCAAAGCCGCAAAGCTTGAACCATTAGATCTAGTCACTGAAGGATTCCTCACCGGAGCTGTAAACTTGCGGGGAGAGCCCCTCTGGCGTCTAGTCGATGCTACCATCCAAGGACCAAAGGCAGACTCTTCGGGCACATCCTGAGGCACCTCTCTTGTACCCACTACGTTTTCTGTCCTCACATCCCCACGTACCTCCTTATTACTAATCTCAGCCTGCTCACTATTAGCAGCCATTAGCTCCTCCTTAAGTTCTTTACAACTTTGATGACCAATAATACCACAATGAAAGCAAAAGAGCGGTAAACCTTCATATTCAACATTAATCCATTTATCATCCACAAAAAGTTTAGGTACAAGAGGCTTATTCAAATCAATTTCAACACAAACCCGATCAAACTTTCCTCTTGAGGCCAGATGCGTATTATTATCAACTTTGAGAGCTCTTCCCACCAGATTCCCCAAAGCTAACAAAACCCTTTCATTATAGTATTCCACAGATAGTTTTGGAAATCAAATCCAAGCAGCAGTTGAATCAATAACCGCTTCCGATGGCCAAAAGTCAGGCCTCCATCTTCTCACTGTCAAATAGTGTCCAAAGATCACCCATGGCCCTTCCTCCAGGACATATCTCAAATCCTCATCCAAGTAGAATTTAGCAATAAAGAAACCCTCACCTAACTCAATGAGTTCAAAATCTCCTTTAGGGTTCCAAAGACCTACCACTTTGTTATGGAGAGTTTTATATCCAATATTCCTTCCCAGAAGCTTCACCACTAAACAATCTTTCCATTTGTCATGTAAAGCCTCTCACAGCTTGGGAGATGTACGAATAGCAGGCCACGAATCCTTTGTAAAGGCATGAATAAGACCCCCATTGTCATCAAAAGCACCAAACCGATCACCCTGATCAAAAACTTTAGCTCGAGACTTGCCCCTGACTTTATCAGTAAAGGACAGATGCTCCTTCGGTTGATCAGCCATTTCCTTCTCCTCCGGTAACTCAATCTCATCATCAGAGATCTCTATCGCACCCTCTGTTTCCTCATCCGAGTCATTCCCCAAAGCTTGCTCCTCCATCGCTTGATCATCAACAAAACCCTGACTCCCTTCAAAACCAGTGCTAGCTTTAATTTTCTTAGTACTCCGAGCAAGGAGGTCCTCCTCCTCGCCGGAATGTTCCCGTGATATTTCCATCACACAAGCGGCGTCGTAGAAAACAAAATCGCACTTTTTATGTTTTCCGAAAATCTCGGAGCAAACAAAATATTCCTTTGTATAATATATACAGAGTTTTTACCAACATATTATAATTTGAAAACTTATTTCCCTAAATATTATACTTTAAAACTTATTTCCCTAATCATAATATTTCTAGACACATCACATGACAGGTCATATTTTCTAATTTTCAAGAATATAAAAAAAACTCCCCAAAATATAATAAAAGGTCTGGTATCAATTCCCTCCTTTTTGACGCAAATCCTTTATGCCTCAAGAATATCTTCTAGCCCAATCCCAGTAGATTTTAAATTTGGGAACAAGTCAATTTTTCATGACCCAATTTGTTATGCCTTACAAGATTAGGGATCCTGATTATTTAGCAAAATGCAACGGTTTGTGTTTTAAACCTTTTGCCAGTAATCTTTCCTTCTTTTCAATTTTCTCTTGAAAAACTTCATAGTGGTCCTACGATCAGTACCGATCAAATGGGGATCATTGCATTGTTCCCTTGTCCATTATTTTTCCAGGTTCCTTTGTTCAGTTCACTAACTTAATTTCATATTGTCCTCCAAAGGGAAAAGTCGATGACAAATTTTTTTTTTTTGTTAGAAGACTATGACTAGACCTGCTCAAGGGCCCGCGTATCTGTCGAGGCCTAAAGGCACGCCCGAAAAGGGGAAGGGTTTGGAAAAAAGTTTAAGATCAGAAGATCGGGCTTTGGACAAAAAATAGAAGCTCCTTTACAAAATGGATCGGGCCTTGATTTTCTTTGAAAAACCCGAGCTTGGCCCAACTCGAATTACAATATAATATATATATGGGTTTATATATGATACACCGGCGGTGGAGTTTAGCAGACTACACAAGTGGGTCCTGAAGGGTGACATGTGTCCCTTAGGGACTAGATTGAAATATTTAAAACTTAAATAATTCAAAAAATAGACATGTGTCAACTCCACAACCCGCTTGTGGAGTCCAAAATTTACACCGCCGGTGTATCATATAATCACCCTATATATATATATGTTTATATTATGTAATACATATCTATATTATTTCTAAATAATATATATATATATAATATAACATCAGAATTTATATTATACTATATAAAAAATATGGTTAGAAAAAATTTACCATATTGATTTTTTTTTAAAAAAAATAATATGTAATTAAATTTATTATTATTATTATTATTTAAGAAAAAAATAAAAGAAAAATAAAACGGGCGGGGCTATGCGGGTCTTGGACATGACTATATAAATATGGACGGGCTTTGGTCAAATGACCAAGCCCGAATAGTCGGACCGGGTCGGGCCTGGGCATGCACAAATCCTATTATTATAAAGTCAAAGCCCGGCCTAACCCGGCACATGAGCAGGCCTACCCATAACTAAAATTAAATATGCTATCATATATTATTTCAATAATATTTTGCTTTTATGATCAAATCATCAAATCATTGATACTCATAGATTTAATTGAAAGTTGATTAATGTTTGAAAATAATCAAACTACTATCAGAAATAGGGAAGAGACGACAGAGATTGTGTGAGAGGTAGAGACTAGAGAGATTGGGGAGAGAGAGAGATGGAGAGTCAAAAATAGTTTTTTCTTTTTTCAAGAATGAAAAACTTATAAAAATATTTTTTGGTGATGACATGCCAAAAAACACAATGTTTTGGGAAATAAGTTGGCCAAACAAAAGTTAAAAAGTATTATACTTTTGGAAATATGTTTTCAAAACACTACACTCTGGTAAAAAACTCTATACCAACACATCCATGACACTCACTACGTGATGAGTATGAAAATAAAAATAATTAAAAGGTAGTTTATGACAGAACCAATACCATGCCATAATCATCCATTTAATACATAGCCTGTATAAGGAAAATACCATTGGTCCTAACATTTTGATCCCAAATACTTGGCCCACTTGGTGTCTTAAAAATCATGGCTATGGACATGAATTTGTCAAGCTTCACTTTTCCATTCGTTGGAGAGTTGGATAGAGAGTTAGATGGATTTAGTGTTCTAACATACAATAGTTTAAAGCAGCATATATCATTTGCAGAGTGTAAATAATAAAGATGGGTAGAAAATAGTTATAGAACACTAAATTAAATTGGAAAAGGATAATCAATAAAGCCTATCTAATTCATATGAATAAGCAGGAGAATCATAAAAATTTTAATACTAAAATTAATTGGAAAAGGATAATCAATAAAAGCCTATCTAATTCATATAGATAAGCAGGAGAATCATAAAAAATTTTCACAGTGAAATAAATGATAAAATTTTAAAATATATATATATATTCATTTGCGGTAATAAGTATACAAAATTTATATGCATATTTAAAAGAATAGTTACATTGTTTTGATGATTATTGGCTACACGGTCTTGAAATGACTCCAAGGTCTTCTAATCAATCTCCCAAAGTGCCTATATATGTTGTTGGAGAAAAATGATAAAATAGTATATATTGTGTTTGTTGGACTTGGGCCACCCAAATCGGGCTTGACCAAAGACCAAGGAAAAGGTGGACGGTTTTAAGAACCGCTCAACCATAATTTTGCATTTCAAATATATAGCACATGACGTGTTAAATTACAAAACAGCTTTTGTTGGATAAGAATTGTTTTCGATAACCATTAGGAATTGAAGAAGGGAAAAGACCAGCAGCTTTTTCCAAGTGCAAAAACGTAAGGCCGATTACACCATTGATCAACTCTCATATAGACTTGGTTCTTGGATTGTACAAGTGAAGGTTTCGCTGCTAGTGAGAGAAGTAAGACCGCGAGCAAGTAATCTACGGGCATTGTGTGATTTTAATCTTTCGCAAAAGGTAAGTTTGAGAACTTATACAACCATTTAATTTCTACATATTGTATTAGAGCCTGTTTTATGCGATGTTTGGTAGTATTCTTTGCTATTTCCGGTGTTTATTTCTTGATTTCATAAACATGTTTTGGTGTTTGATAATTATTATGGGTTCTTATCTGACATTGGTTTGTTTGATGCATGTCTAAGGTTAGAAACATTATAAGTATAATTTTATGAGTTTTGTTTTGAACCTTAGACAAAGCATGCAGACTTGGTTGTATGCGAATGCTGTAAATTGAGCACTTGTTTCAGTGGAAGCATTTCTTTTTGCTCCTGGAACAGTAATTGAAATTTATCTCTCATTTTTGCAGATATGGCGCTCATTAGGAAGGATCCAGGAACGAGCATGTTCAAACACATAGAGACTATGTTCGAGATGAGGGAGGAACACATCTTGGTGGGAGATCCAAAACGGCATCTGATTGTTTCATTGCCCGATGACTGGGACACATTCAAAGTGGGCCTATATGAAAAGGCTATCACTCAGTCATTTTTGGCAGTTGCTGTGGATATTTTCGTCGGTGACAAGAGAAGGCGAAACATATCTCCGACTCGGGGAAACATCATGGAAGACCCTGAGTTTCGTCATGGAGTGAGTCGGGATGCCACTACTTTCACTATCAGGAGAGACCTCGCTACCTTTTTGCAGTCATGGGTGCAGAGTTCAGAGGGTGATACGATTTAGGTCGATTTAGATTCTTCGGATGATTTTGACCTGGATGAGGATTGCGAGGAGGATTTCGACTCAAACGAGGATCCCAAAGAGGATTTTGCTCCAGATGAGGATCCCGAGGAAGAGTTTGAGGAGTCAGTCTCAAACATGGGTCCTCCACAGCCACCACTGTCTGATCCTCAGCCTTCACAGTCTCCCGTGTCACCCCGTCCTCTTATATTTGGAGGAGGACCTCGTAGACTTTAGACTGCAAGGAAGTCGATGGCAACGAAGTCAGTTGTGAGACGTAGATCTAATCTTAACTCCCCAGATAGTTAGTCTTGTGTTTGATGTTCTCACCCACGTTCCTGTAGACACCCAATTTTTGTCTATATCTTTTTATTTGGATTAAACGGTTTCTAATCAGGGCGTTCTGGTCATTTGGCAGGTCACTTTTTGGCATTTTGATAAAGTTATAAAGGTCTTCTTCAATTAAGTAGTAGTATCATTTGCATTCAAATTTCAAAAAACTCAAAAATGTTTTCCGCCTTGGTTCTATTTTACTAAAATTGCATTTTTGCATTTATACCCTAGTATTCCAATTATTAGTAGATTAATTCTAGCACTTGGCCATTTATCTTTAATTTGATCTTTTAGTTGCGAGATTGGATCACTCACGTTAACTACTCTTGGACCGATTTCCTTTCTTGTCTTATGCCTTTTATTTGGGGCATTTTGTTGAACCTCTTTTCTATTTTGGACCCCTTCCTTTGGACTTGTCTTCACGGATTGGGCCAATTACCTTCTCCTCTTCCATAAGGGTCCATTTTGAGTCCATTTAATTTCTTTTAGCTCCATGCTTTTTTAATTCCTTTTAAAAATTTAAAAAAAAAATCTGAATCCCCTTTGGTTCAAACCCAATTGCCTCTCATGCAAACAAAAAAAAGAGAAAGAATTTCACTCTTCATGTTTTAATTTACATACTTTACAAAATACAAAAAAAGTTATTTTACATATGCATTTGCAGATTGAAATCTCAAGTTTAGAAAATTGCAAAAAAAATAAAAAAATAAAAATGGAGTGGCAAGAATGTTGTTTCTCTCATTTTGGATACCCTAAGTTTGGTTCGGCTCTCTTTTGGCAGCTTTGTTCCCATTGCCTTTTGTTAATTCTCTCCTCCGCGAACCGGCAACTTGTGATGCACATTGCCCCCTTGCACCTATTCACACAAAATTCATTCAATCATAGCAGCATACATGGTTAAGTTAGCATAAATAGGTCGTTCTAGCATGTAGTCAATCATCTCATTGCACTTTGCATCTTGCATTTACTTAGCATTTTACTTATCAATGACAATTCACCATTGCGATTAGACTTCAGCATGCATATCACCCATATTCCCACACACATTCAGTTTTATCTCATACAAGGCACTCACATACAAATTTTGCAGCTTTCACACAAATTCTCATTGACTTCCATAATACATTCACTTTGCATTTTCTCAAGACCACATCTCATTCGTCCTTAGCATAATTTAAGCATGTCCAGTAAATTTTCATCACCATCCCAACATCATTCATTGCACAATAATGGAATCAATTCAGCAACATATACACTTGCATTTCAATCATTATTCCGATTCAGCAGCATATACACTTGCATTTCAATTGCATTGTCATTAGCCATGATTTGGCCAGCATATTCATACAGAACAACTAAGTATTTCAATTCAGCATCATTCCTAGCCATCACTTAGCATTTTTAACTTCACATTGAATTCATGGGCATTGAAAATACAAAAACAGAGCATGTAGTTAAGTACATTTCATTTTTTCTTTTACAATTCAGAACATCACATCTATTGCAGCGTGCCTTTTAGTCTCTAAATATGCTTGCTCTTCATTCATTTTCATTGTTTTTACATAACCATATTGCACACAAATTCCACACACACACATGGCAGTCCCATAATCACAACACATGCAGTCTAAAGTTGCTCATTTTCACTTAGATAGGTTGCATATTCAGCATACATGCACACACATTAACCCATTTCATTCAATAAAACAAAAAATACCAAAAAGCAATGCACAAAACAAGCAAAGCCAAGGGAGAAGAGAGGGACCTCACCAGGGTGTTGGCAGCCTCTAGTTGGCTCCAATAACCTCTTCAAGCCATCCCACTTGGCCACCTCAGCAGTCCCTGCAGGCCAAAAGAAACTCACGTGAGCCACAAAAATACCAAGAGGGAAAGAAAAACAAGACAAAGCTTATAAGCGGACAAGGCAGGCAAGCTCCACTTTCATTTGTGCAAGAGCACACTCACTCTGTCACACCCTGCTGCACCAACCACAAGCATGCCAAACCAAAACAAAATCAAGAGAGACAAACAAAGGGCATTTATTTACTGGAGGATGGGAATCAAGAAGAAAAGAGGAGCTTACCTGCAGGAAGTCCTATAGGAGAAAAAGGGGAATTCAATTCTTAATCTTAGGGACCCTACGGTGGGGGGAATTTTTTTGGAGCATTCAATATATATACTTCTACAGAGTGATTCAAGAGGCAGGTTTTTTCCTTTGGGGGAGAAAAAAAGAAGAGTTAGAGAAAGTTAGGGTTGATCGGTTTAGAAAAAAAAGGGTTTTAGAAAATACAAAGAAAAATAGAGAGTTCATCTTAAAAAAAAACTCAGTCATTTACTAGTAGCTTTTCTAAAATAAAATCGATTAAAGAAAAAGAAGAGGGCAAGTTTCATAGCAAGCTTACCTTTCTTGAGCACGAGAAGTCAAAATGGACTCGAAGTCATCCCGGCGGTTCTGCCGTCGGGAAACTGAACTTTAGGCTCCAGGTTAGGGATTTAATCGGTGGATTTGTAGAGCAAGGTGAGGGGAATAACATAATCCGAAGTCAGAGGGATTTGACGGCTAGGCCCGCCGGATCGGAAGTTAGATTTGGGTACGGGTTAAGCTTGCTTCGAAGGTTCAGAGGTTATTTTCGGAGAATCTCAAGCCGGATCTGGGACGAGAGGGATAAGGCGAACATTTCTGGGGATTTTCATGGCCATCTGAGCTCGGCGAAGCTCCGATGTGGCGGAGGACAGTGGTCGATCGGCAGTGGCGGAATGGGGGAGGGGGCAGCAGGGGCCATGGCCCCCCCTCCGCCCAGTGAAAGCTTTGGTTGTAGTTGGATTTTTCAATCAAAGAAATGGTTAAATCTTGTGTTGGCCCCCCTATAATTCTTTTTTTCTAATCTGGCCCTTTGTTTTTGAATTTGCCCCCATGTTTTTTTTTAATTTGACCCATTGATAAAACTAATAAGTTAGTTTCCTTTTATATATTAACTCATGACATTAATATCTTTAGTTTTTTTTAGTGAATATCTTTAGTTTAACATAAATTAATATATAAAAATATATAATTAGATGTTGGCCGATTGAAATATATGTATATATATGGCCCCCCCAATGATAATTTTCTGGTTCCGCCCCTGTCAATCGGGCGGTGCGATTTCAGGCAACCATAGGCGGCGGCTAGGGTTTTGAAGAGGAAGAAAGCTTTGGGGAAGAAGAAGAAAGAAGGGCTTTTATAGCCCGTACAAGGTGACTCCAAAACGGTGTTGTTCCACCTAAGGTTGAAGAAAGTCTCCAATTTCGGGTATGTCTTCTATTTTTGTTTCAATTTAATCCCTAATTTTCATTCAGAAAGGTCCCTAAAATAGTAATTAATTGCTGGTAGGTACCATGATTTGAAAACTTGCTCACATAAAAACTGAATCTTGTCAGCGTGTTCAACCTAGTCCCCGGTTTTAGTTTAATTTGGTCCTTAACTTTTTGACTTGTTTCAATTAAAGGCTTAACCTTAAGATTTAGTTTACTTTTCAATTAATTATTAATTAGTAAAAGTAAAAAATGCTATATTTAAATTAACTTAGAAATTTAGTTTAACTTTGGACAATTTAATAAACTTTAGTTTTTTTTAGAATATTAAGTTTAACTTTAAAGAAATAATTTAAATTAATTTAGAAAATCATTTGCGTATATTTATGTTGTCATACACACCACAAAACAATTAAGACTGGTAAAGGCCGTCTTTAACTATGACGGGTGGATTTTGGGTAATTGTGCTCGGGCACGACCTCCCAGGGTCTACTCCGAGATCGGATACTTTCGCGGATACCCCCATAATGCAAGGGAAGGGTCCTCCGAAATTATTCAAGTAAACAACCCTTTACCAATCAGTTAAAAAAGATCAGATCATGCATTGCACGCATTTTTGCCCGTTAATTGAACTTTAAGGTAATGAAGCATAAAATAAAAAAATTAGAAATTAAAATTCAAATAAAGAAAATAGAAGAATTTGCTCCTAGTAAATGAAAATTAAAAATCAAAGACAAAAGGGCTAATTCTTTCAATTTTCAGTTTTCACTTGCTATTTCCCAAAATGCCCTTCCTGGATGGAAGGCATTTACTTTTACCTGTTTTTCCCAAAACGCCCTTCCCAGACGGAAGACACTGATTTTTACCTGTTTTTCCCAAAACGCCCTTCCCGGACGTAGGGCACTAATCTTTACCTGTTTTTCCCAAAATGTCCTTCCCGGACGGAAGGCACTTATTTTACTTGCTATTTTCCAAAAGTGCCCTTCCCGGACCGGAAGACGCTTATTTTTACCTACTTTTTCCCAAAGTGCCCTTCCCGGACGGAAGACACTAATTTTTACTTGCTTTTTCCTAAAAACGCTCTTCCCGGATGGAAGGCGTTAGTTTTACTCGCTTTTTCTTAAAATGCCCTTTCCGGACGAAAGGCAAGTTCGCTTTTGTTTCCCTCGAGTGCACAAGTTCGAATTTCGTTTTAATATTTGTTTTCAAAGAGTAATAAAAGGTTTAATTATCCTTGAATAAAAAAAGAGAGCAAAAAATATAGGATTAAAGGTTGAAAGCAATATTTTATTTCAGACCCATATTAGATCTTGATTAGATTAGAGGTACCGTCACTTGACGGGCATTTGGGGGTGCTAATCCTTCCCCAAACGTAATTGACTCCCGGACTTAGATTCAGGTAACAAGACCAGACCTATAGGTTTAGTGGGTCTCTCGCCAAGCCTTGGTCCTCATTAAGCTAACTAGGTCAATCTGGTGAGTAATCACACCTAGAATTTGATTAGTGGCGACTCCATTCTCTCAAGTCGTTAGCGACAGGGTTCGGACCCCGGACCCTCACGTTGCGACAGTTCCTTCATAGGATTGGAATGTTTAGATAACATTGTTCATGTTAGTTTCCTAGTTGAATAAACTTGGATGTTTTTTTCTTTTTGGACATATTTTGTTGGTTCCTTTTGTTTGAATCTATATATGCACTTCATTTCTTAAATGATAATGGTGTTGTTATTGCCTTTCATTATGAATTGTTGTGTTGTGCATATTTTAATAGTATGTCTAAATTGAGTGGGGGTTTTGAAGTTGGTAGGATTCAAGGAATTCTCATTTAAGAACTGTGATTTTGCTTTTTCTATTAATAATGATTGTGAGACATTAGGAAATGAAAGATGATTAGATGTTTCATTAAATCTCTTTCCATTTTATTCCTTAAGTCAAAGTATTGTTGATTAATATATGAAGTGGCAAAATTAGTTTTAAAGTACGTGCTACGAGTTCTATGTACTGATATTGTATCTTGGTATAATTAACTCAGAATGGCAACCAAGAACATCATAGCTGACCTCAACAAGGGTGAGAAACTGAATGGTGACAACCATAATATTTGGCACCGGAAAGTTCAGTACATCCTTGAGGAGCAAGAGGCACTTAATATCCTCAGTTTTGTCATGGCCGAACTTGAGCAAGAGGCATTCCAAACTTGGAAAAGAAAGAACAGTATAGCGCGAATCATGCCACTGCTCAAGGGATATGGAATGCACGGAAAGAGAAGTTCGGAAATGTCTCCGACACTAAGCTCAAGCAACTTGTCATCAAGTTTGACAACCACAAGAAGCGCCCTGAAAATAACACGAGGTAGCATCTGCAAAAGATGTCAAACATGATGCGTGAGGTCAAGATTACTGGACATGTGTTGAATGATCAACAACAAGTACAAGATGTGGTTCGCTCACTTCCAAGGGGTTGAGAGTACATAAATGCGATGTTGACTCACAATGACAGCATCAAAACTTTTGCTGATGTTCAACGTCACCTAGAGCTGGAGGAAGAGCGGTTAATGGCGATGAGCAATCATCCTGAAGTTAACATGGTTAAATCCAGCAAGCGCGGTGGTTGTAGCACAAACGCAAGAAAGGTGGTAAGAATGTCAAGCAAGATGACAATGCTGAACCACATGCTAAGAGAGCCAAGACAAACAAGCGCAAGAGAGGCAGACGTGCCGGAAAAAACAGAGACAAGAGTAAGGTTACTTGCTACAACTGTGGTAAGTTGGGACACTTCGCTCGTGAGTGCAGTGAGCCGAAGAAGGTAATACCTAACTCTAGTACTCCTTATTATAGCTACGTAACTAGCTCGGTAATGTTGACTGAGAGTTACTCTTTGTGGACTGTAGACTCAGCAGCAACAGACAATCTAGCTAGGAGCCAAGAAGCATATGTGGAGTACCGTCGCATTCCAGCCGACACACGCAAGATATACATGGGAAACGAAACTGCTGTAGAGGTGAAAGGAACTAGAACTTGCAAATTAGATATGCGAGGAGGCCAAACCTTGTTTCTTCATGATGTCCTACATGCACAGGAAGTGCGACGTAACTTAGTATGTGTTACTGTTCTTATGTCGTTGGATTTCTCTTTGATTTTCTGTAAAGACTACGTGAAATTGTATTAAGAAACAACTTATGTTGGTGTGGGGTATTTCTCTAATGGTTTTATTTTTTCGGACACATCTTTTGATGGTAAAAGTTGTTGTTTTTCTTATATGACATCTACATCTTCTGATAATTGTGGAATTGATGTGAATGTATGGCATTCAAGACTTGGTCACATTGGGCAAGATAGAATGAACTGTTTGGCTAAAGATGGTCTTTTGGGATCTCTTGCCAAAGTGGACTTGCCAACATGTGAGCCATGTCTTGCGGGAAAAGCAATAAGAAAACCATTTGGGAAATCTAAAAGATCTGAAAAAAAAAACATTGCAAATAATTCATTCAGATATTTGTGGTCCAATGAATAAGAGTGCGAGGCATGGTGCCTCATATTTCATCACATTCATACACGTTATGGTCATGTCTTTTTGATTTCTCACAAGTCTGAAGCTTTGGATTCTTTTAGACGATATATGTTACAAGTGGAGAACCAATTAGACACAACGATAAAGATTCTTAGAACTGATCGTGGACGTGAGTATTTATCAGATCAATTCAAAGAACTTTGTGATGAAAAGGGAATAGTCTGACAGCTTACTCTTCCTAGAACTCCTCAACAAAACAGATTTACTGAAGGAAGGAATAGAACGTTGTTGGAGATGGTTAGGTCAATGATGGCGCAAGCTAATCTACCCATATTTTATTGGGGTGATGTACTATTGACTGCTGCCTAGATGCTTAATCGTGTGCCCTCAAAATCGGTAGAGTCTACTCCTTATGAACTGTGGGCAGGTTCAAAACCAAACTTGTCACATATGTGCCCATGGGGTTCTGCGGCATATGTTCTTGATACGTCTCATAAAGATGGAAAGTTGGGACCAAGAGGTAAGAAAAGTATCTTTATACGATACAATGAGCATTCTAAAGGTTATGTTTTATTAGAGAAAAGTCTGATGGAAGTGTGACCGAATTGGAATCACGGGATGCAACATTTCTGGAAAATGATTTTTCAACAAGAGGAGACATTGATAAGGACTTTTATTTCGATGAGATAGAAGAACCTGATCCTGTCGCACCCAACAAATCAATCAAAGTTGAGGATGAGATACTTCCTTCACTTGATTTGAGTGGGAGTATAAGTAGACTTAATGGTGAACTTAGTGAACCACGTAAAAGCACAAGAACAAGAACTCTGAAACATCGTTTTGACATAGAAGGAGAAGCTTTTCATGTTGCTCAACTTAATGATGAGCTTACCGTGCAACAAGCTCTTGTTGCTCCTGATCGAGATGAATGGATGAAAGCAATGGAAGATGAAATGGAGTCTATGAAAACAAATCAAGTCTGGGACTTGGTTAATCTGCCACCTGATAAAAAGACAATTGGGAACAAATGAGTTCTTAGAATTAAACGAAAGGCAAATGGGTCCATTGATAAGCATAAAGCTCGCCTAGTGGCGAAAGGCTATACTCAACAAGAAGGTATAGACTATGAAGAAACTTTCTCTCATGTGGTGAGATTTGGTTCTATATGTCTTGTACTAGCTATTGTCGCACATTTAGACCTTAAATTACATCAAATGGATGTAAAGACATCATTTCTCAATGAAGATCTAGATGAGGAACTCTATATCGAACAACCCTTGGGTTTCATAACACAAGGTGAAGAGCACAAAGTTTGCAAGCTGAAACGTTCTATATATGGTTTGAAACAAGCATCTAGGCAATGGTAATTGAAATTTCATCAAGCATTAGTGACTCTTGAATTCAATATTAATTGTAGATGAAGATCATTGTGTGTATGTCAAAAGGTCAGACGTTAATTTTGTAATTTTAACTTTCTATGTGGATGATATCTTGTTGGCCAGCAACAACAAAGAGTTTTTGCTTACCCATAAGAACTTGTTATCCTCTTCTTTTGAGATGAAGGATATGGGCGAAGCATCATATGTACTTGGTGTGAAAATCATCAGGGATCGCTCAAAGAAGTTACTTGCATTTCCTCAAGCACCTTACATTTTAAAGATGCAAGAGAAGTTTTGCATGCACAATTGTAATATTGTGAAAACTCCTATGGTTAAGGGCATACACTTGAATAGTAATATGGGACCTAAGACTCTAGAAGAAAAAAAAGAGAATGGAAAAAGTTTCCTATTCCAGTGCAATTGGTAGTCTGTTATATGCAGTAATGTGCACGAGGCCAGATATATGTTTTGCTGTATGGCTGTTGAGTAGATTCTAGTCCAACCCAGGTGAGAAACACTAATAGCTGTCAAAAGAATTTTTAGGTGCTTGCAAGGGACCGTGGATTACTGTCTATGTTATCAAGGAGGAGGAGATTTGCGATTAATTGGTTATACTGATGCAAGTCACAGGGATGACTTGTATGAGCACAAATCCACTCAAGGATACACTTTCTCACTTAGTGGAGGAGTTATTTCTTGGAGTAGCAAGAAACAAACTTGTGTATCACTTTCCACGATGGAAACTGAATTTATAGCTAACACGGCAGCTGTATAAGAAGCGATATGGCTTAGAAGATTCCTTCAACATTTAAAAATTGTGCCAAATGCTGAGGATCCCATGACTATATTTTGTGATAGTGAGGCAGCCCTAGCATACACTAAGAATCCAAAGTATCACGGTAGAACTAAGCACATTGATGTCAAGTACAATTTTATACGAGATGTCATAGTACAGAAGCAAGTTAATATGAAAGGATGCACCAAGGGCTTATCATGGCTTAGAAGAGCACAATGGAGCTAATGGAGATCATGTCTCGGATAAACATGGAGATGTCATGGATGTTCAAGAAGATGCTAAGGTTGATCCCGGTTTGAAAGCAAGCTTGGAGGAGCTAGGAGATGATGCCATCGCATATGACTGGCCAAAGCATGGAGAAGCCGCGCCAAGGCATGGAGTAGCCGCACCATCACATGGGACCATGACCGGCCATCACATGGGAGCATTGCACAAGGCCGAGCACAACCCGGGCACAACCTGCCATTTGATCCTTTAGCCATTCCGCAAGGTCCAATGACTAGGGCTCGGGTTAAAAGGTTCAAGGAAGCTTTATTGGGCTTTGTTAGATCTCATCTTGGAGGTTTGGAGTCCATTGAAAATCAACAAGAAGAGCAAAACAAAGAAGTAAACACGGCTGCCTTGTTACAACAAATACTTAAACAACTTGGCACCATGTGTATTAGTTTGGTTGATAATTGCAGGTCTAATTATTCATCTAAGGCGACGAACAAAAAAGGATTTATCTAATGAAGATTGTCGACATACAAGTCTAGAAGATTTGGTGATTCAAGTTGATCTTTGGCGGGTCTCAAAGGTGGATTTGAACCGATTTGGAACTAGATTCGTATCAATTGGTAATCAGAGCATAGGTTTATCATCTTCGATCGGTAAATCTATCTTTCTATTCATCATTCATCAAGTTTTCATCCATCAAAAATCACCCACACCTTTATCGCACCACACCCTTGAAAAATAAAAAAAAAATCAGCAACTTTGAAAATTCATAGCCGATTCATCTTACATCTTTTTGCTTTGAAATTTCAGATTTGAGTTCCTTATAACTAGTAGTTATATCGAAAAATATCAAAAAAATCAAAAAAAAATTTCGACCAGAAACTTGTGATTTTTGTTCTGGGTTCGTTTGAAGTCGGAAAGCTTTAAAATTTGAGATTTAGACTTCTTTTAGTGTGTTCTTTCTGGGAAAAATACTGAAAAAAAAAATATGTGGTGTTATCAATTTTCGACATTCACTAGGTTTTAGTTTGGGAATTTTGGGAATTAGGGTTTTCATTGTGCAATTGATTCAATTAGTTGCAATTAGCCCTAATTGATTGTGTAATTGAGATTCTTGGGTTGTTTTTGCTGTGAATTGTGATTTGATTTGAAGAATTTCAGGATACAAACCCTATTAGAGACAAGTGGTACAAAATTAGATCAAGTGGTACTAGGGTTTTTGCCAAGTGGTACTAGGGTTTTTGTTAATCGTTTGATTGTTTGAATTGTGCTTGAATTGAGTTTTTGTGTAGCAAGTTTGGAGAAGGGTTTCGACATCAAGACCTGCATAAGTGGTTTGGTTTTGGTTTAAGATCATTTTTCCTTTGATTCACAAAAATTTTGCTACTAATTGTTTGTTGCTCAAGTAGGTCACGAGAAGAAAGGGGTCTCTAGGAGTTGCTCTTATTAGGCCTATTGAAAGCTAGTAAAAGGCATAATCTTGTGAGATCATCAAGAGAGTAGTGGATCGCCAATCCATAGGACTTGAGTGCAAACACGAGAGCACAAGTCAAAGGTATAATCACACACACACACACTTGTGAGGATTTTTACTACTAATCTTTGTTCTTTTTGTAGGTACTATGGAAAGAGAGCAAGATCAAGCCAATTTGGCTACTATGTTGCAAACCCTAATGCAACGTTTTGACACTATGGATACTAAATTCGATGCTTTGGCCGATGATGTCCAACAAGTAAAGGATGACCAAAATCAACAAGCTCAACCACCTCAACAAAGAGCTAATGCCGCACACAACAATGAAAGAGTTCAACCTTAACCAAGACAAGTTGTTCCTCGGATGGATCCAATGGAAAGATTGAGGCAACAAGAGATTGGAGGTCAAGCAATCAATGAGAACATGCGGCCTAGGAGGGAAGTTGAAAGAGAAGAGTCTAAAGACAACATCAAATACAAAATCCCTAAATTCAGTGGGAGAGGGTCACCATCCGACTATTTGGAGTGGGAATCGAAATTGGATATGTACTTTGATTATCACCCTCATGCCGAGCCAAAGAAGGTGCAAATTGCTACTCTTGAATTTACGGTGAATGCTTTAAATTGGTGGAATTAACTAGTACAAGCAAGAAGAAGAAATTTGGAAAGACCTATTGATACTTGGTTGTCACTAAAGAGCTTTATGAGGAAGAGGTTTGTTCCAAGCTTTTATACTAATGGTCTCTACCAAGAATTGCAATCTTTGAGGCAAGGAACAAGGAGTGTTGATAAATACTACTCCGAGATGATGTTGTTAATGTCTAGGGCCGAAGTTGATGAACCTCCACAAGCAAAAATCGCAAGGTTTTCGGCGGGGTTGAATAGAGAAATTCATGATATTGTGGAGATGCAACAACACTATGATGTTGAGGAATTACTTCAACATGCTTTGAAGGCCAAAAGCCAAGTAAAGAGGAATAAGAAGAGCTTAACGTCATCATCAAGCTCATGGAAAACTCCAATCAAGAAAGATGAGAAATCATCTAAAGAAAAGAAGTTGGCACAAAAGGGAGCTACCCCCAAAACCGATTCTAAGTCTTCATCGGGTTCATCTTCTAAAAATTATGTTAAGTGCTTCAAGTGTCAAGGATTTTGGCACTATGCTAAGGATTGCGTTAACAAGAAAGTCTTGTATTTTAATGAGCATGACGAGATTGTGAGTGAAGATGAAGAGATAGCACTAGGATCTAGTGGTGATGGAGGCGATGAAAGGAGACTTGCTTATGATGAGGATGATGATGATGGTTCAACACCGGTACTCTTGAACTTAGTTGCAAGAAGAACTTTAAGTGTCTATGTTAAAGGAGATGTGCACAATCAAAGGGAGAATTTGTTTCATACTAGGATGTATGCTAATGGAAAACCTAGTAGTGTGATCATAGATGGAGGGAGTTGTACCAACATAGATAGTATGTACTTAGTGAAGGAGTTAGCGTTACCTACCACTAAACACCCTAAACCCTATAGTTTAGGATGGTTCAATGATAGAGAGGAGATTAAGGTTAACCAAACAAGTTTTAGTTTCTCTTTCTTTGGGCAGGTACGACGACAAGGTGCTATGTGATGTGCTACCAATGCAAGCATGCCATGTCTTACTTGGTCGACCATGGCAATATGACAACAAGGTCCATCATGATGGTGAGACAAATAAGTATTCCTTTATGTGTGGTAAGCGTCCGATTACTTTGATTCCTTTATCACCTCAAGAAGCTTTAAAAGATCAAATAAAAGTGAGGGATGAATTTGCTAGGTTGGAATCGGATTTTAAGGATAAAGAAAAGACTAAACATGCTAATTTGAATGTGAATTGCGATTTGGTTGATAAGCATGCTAGTTTTAAGAAAGTTAGTAAGGAGTGTATGTTAGCTACTAAGAGTGAGATTAAAGAGGCTTTGCATGATAATTCTGTTTTGATCTTGCTTTTGCATAAATATACACTTGTGAGCACTAACCACTTGGACAAAGAGCTTCCAGGCAATATTGTTTCTCTTTTGAGTGATTATGTAGTTGTGTTTCCTGAGGAGATTTCTAGTGGTTTAACACCAATTAGGGGGATTGAACATCAAATTGACTTCATCCCTGGAGCGCAAATACCAAATAAGCCAGCTTATAGGACAAATCCTGAAGAAACAAAGGAGTTGGAGAAGCAAGTTGGGGAGCTACTTCAAAAGGGGTTTGTGCGAGAAAGCCTTTCTCCATGTGCAGTTCCTGTTTTGCTTGTTCCTAAGAAGGATGGAACTTGGAGAATGTGTGTTGATTGTAGGGCAATAAACAACATAACGGTAAAGTATCGTCACCCTATTCCTAGATTAGATTATATGCTTGATGAATTGCATGGTGCTTGCTTATTTTCTAAGATTGATCTTAAGAGTGCCTATCATCAAATTCGCATGAAAGAGGGTGATGAATGGAAAACTGCCTTTAAAACTAAGTTAGGATTGTATGAATGGTTAGTTATGCCTTTTGGATTGACTAATGCACCTAGTACATTCATGCGATTAATGAATCATGTTTTAAGAGTTTTTATTAGTAAGTTTGTTGTTGTTTATTTTGATGATATCCTTGTGTATAGCCGAAACCTAGATGAGCATGTTAGGCATTTAAGATGTGTGTTAGATGTACTTAGGGTTGAGAAATTGTATGCTAACCTTAAGAAGTGCACCTTTTGCACAAACAAGCTTGTTTTTCTTGGTTTTGTGGTGTCATCGCAAGGTATAGAAGTTGAGTTGATTAATAAAGTTGAGGATTATTTTCCCAAATTGATTATCTTAGCTTCATTGTTCTAGTTTGAGCAAACTTAGGGTTCTTCAATCTTGTAGAGTCCTAGCAAACAATTAGGTTGTGATTGCTTAATTGTTTGTGAATCTTGTGATATTAAGTGTTCAATTGCAGGTCTAATTGAGGGTCTAAGGCTGACGAACGAAGGAGGATTTATCTAGTGAAGATTGTCGACATACAAGTCTAGAAGATTTGGTGATTCAAGTTGATCTTTGGCGGGTATCAAAGGTGGATTTGAACCGATTTGGAACTAGATTCGTATCATGAAATATTTAGAAACTACGAGGATGGTTGCTATCCTCTGACTAAGCTAGTGTCACATGAGAAGTTCTTCACTTTTCTCAAAAGAATTGGAATGCTCAAGTTGTAGTGTGTATTTTCTTTTGTATTGGATTGCACCTTGATGTTTTAATGGTTATGATATCTTCTTTGATCATTCCAACTTATTTTGACAAATAGTGAATTGCATATTAATTATACATAGCACATATATATATATATATGTATATATTTATATATATATATATATCTTTTTAAAAAGGTATGTTGAGATAGGTAAAGATTGGCTCACTCACACAAGCAATCACCTCAATAGATGAGATGAGACTGTTTTAAAGTTGCAAAGATAAGGAAATGGAATTTGAATAAATAAGTCGCCTTGATATTTTTATCAAGATGAGGTCAATTATATGTATAATGTACATAGACCGACATGAATACCCACTATTCATGAAATCTATCTATTGAAATGCCAGATGTGAGTACTTAGTTTGAGGCGCCAAAGTTTAAAGGGGCGAGCACTAAGTGACTCAAGTTAAATACCAAGTAGTTGAATTAATTGCGCTATAAAGAGTGGTATTTGAACTAAGATTTGTACGGTGTTTGTTAAATAGCATGACATACGCTCCAATAATTTGTTATGTGGAGAAGTTTCACCGTAACAAGTGTTTCATACCACGTGTGTAAGAACGACCAACAAGGAAAACGTGAGAACTAACCCGAGCTACTCGTTGTGTGAGATCCTTGAATAAATATTATACCCTATGTGACTTCTGATTATATCAAGAAGTGAAAGGTTGGTGTATGCTACTTTAGCTTGGAAGCAATGGTCATACGTGAATTGACTTGCGTGAACATGTCTAGGAAAGCAACCAATATATTATGAAATGGTATAGTTACGAGAAGGAAGACTGATTGTATGTATGCATCTCTGTGAGTATTTCGTAAGCTGGCCAACCAAGTTGCCAAGAGTTTTGGCATAGACTTGAAACGAAATACGTCATGGTACCTAGGAGTGATCAACTACGACGTTGAAGTTCTGCCGAAATTGCCAAAAGCCTATTTGCTGTTTCCGCATCCATGGCCATACGAGAAACTACTAAAAGACTAAAGGAGTGCAGTGAAGTGAAGACACTATTCGAGCCTCCTATAAATTGGTAGAAGAATATCGCAGTACGAATTGCATGGCTGGCACTTACTACATGAACAAACAACCTTTGCGGAACCATTTCACCTAATCGATCGTGGTGAAGTCAGCAATTGATTCGGCGAATCATCCACGTCACGGCTGGCATAATTCTTACTAGTTTTCCGCATTGGAATTGATCCGCCCATCAGAGTTAGAGTTGATCTTTCTGTTGGGGTTGAGGGCTCGGCCAATACATCACATCAGCTTAACCTGAAATAGACTCTTCTTTTTCCACGGAATCGGATGTTCTAGCCCGATCCATAACTAGAACTGGGGGTGCCCATTAAGAGTACAGACAAGAGTACTTGGATTGATGTAACATAAATAAGTCTAGGGCGTAAGTGAGTTTTAGTTATTATCATTAATCCAATTTGATAAAGGGTTGTAGCACCTACAATGACCCTAACAGGCATGTAGATAAGTGCTCCCGAATTGCAGATGTTACTCGTCGGTCGTACGATTCATTTGCTAGTATGAACTAGATTTTCGAGTTGTGTTTACTTGGTGTACGGTCAATCCCATTTGTGCGAGTGGGAGTATGTTGGACTTGGGCCGCCCAAATCGAGCTTGACCTAAAACCAAGGAAAAGGTGGACGGTTTTAAGAACCGCTCAACCATATTTTTGCATTTCAAATATATACACATGACGTGCTAAATTAAATAACCGCAAGTTAGTGGTTATTGTTTTGGTATTACTAAACAGTTTTTGTTGGATAAGAATTGTTTTCGATAATCATTAGCAATTGAGAAAGAAAAAGACCAGCAGCTTTTTCCAAGTACAAAAACATAAGGCCGATTACACCATTGATCAACTCTCATCTAGACTTGGTTCTTGGACTGTACAGGTGAAGGTTTCGATCCCATTGAGAGAAGACAGACCGTGAGCGAGTAATCTATAGGCATTATGTAATTTTAATCTTCCGCAAAAGGTAAGTTTGAGAACTTATCTAACCGTTTAATTTCTACAGTGTTCTTGGTTAAACAATGGGAAGAGGAAGAGGAAGGGAGAAGAAGGAAACTCTGTAGATATTGTGTTCATGGCTAAATTAACAATGGGGAGTGGAAGAGGAAGGAAGAAGAAGAAAAACTGTGTAGGGGTTGGTTCAATAAAACAAAACTAAATTACGTTAAGTAGTAGTAGTGTTAGTGGATTAGTTTGAGCAGTTAGTTGATAAGTATAACCAACTCTTTTTCATTTTTTTTATTTTGTTATATTTATATGTGAGTAATTGAGTTTGTCTCCGAATCAGCTCGTTAGACAAACTCATGTTTTCGCTTCATAATTAGTATAGATATGACCGAATCAAGTTGTATATATAATACTAATAAAGAAGAAATTGACCTCTCGAAGAAAGTGCTCTCTTGATATCGTCGACTTCCTTCGAGAGTTATTTGATTTAGTCTTCCTAAACTTTTGCCCATACTAAGTTAATCTAATTATATATATATATATATATAGGGTCGCATTGATTTTTTTTTTTTTTCGCCAAATTAAGGTCGCATTGACATTTAGAACATGGATTCCAACACATTTTTGTTTGCTTACGTTGAATGACAAAGTTGCCAAGCTGAATTATATAATACCCACATATTTGACAATGACCGGTTCTTCTTCTACTCCAAAAATACAATTAAAACCAATAATCTGCATCTGGCCAAATTATTTAATCGGAATAATTAATTAATTTAATCTAATAATCTGCATCCATGGACATATATATTCAATTAAATAATTAGACTAAAATGAAGAAGATATATATTATGGGATCTGAGAAATGGTCTTTTATGAGAAAAAATTTCATTTTGGTGAGGTCCTAAGTGGCTGCTGCCTCAATAATTTAGAGGAAATCCACGCACTCAAATTCAAACCCGTCTTAATTAAGACAACACATAATTGACAACATTATATATGGATTTGAATGCATGTATAAATAGGCAACGAGCCAAAGATCAGTAGGCCAACATAAAGCAAAAAGAAAAAAAAAGAAAAGAAAAGAAAAAAAACTATACAGCTTTTGAGGCAAATTTAAGAGAAATAATAATGGAGAAAATGAAGGTAGAAATCATGTCAAGAAAGACAATCAAACCATCAATACCAACCCCAAACCATCTCAGAAATTTCAATCTATCCCTTTTAGATCAAGATGTTCCAGCAATTCTTTATGGCTCTGTCGTGTTCTTCTACCCTTCAGACAACACTCCATTCTCCCAAAAATCCGAGTCCCTCAAAAACTCATTGTCCAAAATCTTACTTCATTTTTACCCTCTTGCCGGTCAAGTCAAGGATGCCGTAACCATCGAATGCAACGACCAAGGTGCTTGCTTCATAGAAGCTAAAACAGAGTTCCAACTCAAACGTTTCCTCACCCAACCTGACTCTCTTTTCCTTAACCAATTGGTCCCTTCCACTGACCCCAAATCCATTCGGTCAACCTTGGCTTGTATCTTGCTTGTTCAACTCACCGCCTTCTCATGTGGCGGAACCGCTGTTTCCGTCTCCGTCTCCCACAAATTCGCCGATGCTTCTTCGCTGTGTGCTTTCATACAGAGCTGGACCGCCGTGAGCAGCCGTGAATATGGCAGAGTCGTCGTGCCAAACCTTGTTGGGGCGTCTTTGTTGCCGCCTATGGAATCACTCATCACATCGACTCCACCACCCACTACTCGGAACTGCACCACCAAGAGATTCGTCTTCCATGAATCACAATTATCAAACCTCAATGCCAAACTTGCCACCGCCATGGGGCGTAGCACCACCGTAAAAAACGTAGAATCCGTTTTAGCAATCATATTAAGATCCGCCGCCGCAGCTTCGCAATCAAAACACGGGTCCAGCTCCATGAAATCCGCCTTGCTCAACGTCGTGAACTTGCGTAAAAGAATGGTTCCACCTCTACCCAAGAACACAATAGGGAACTTGATTTACACCTACGCCGTGACGTTCCATGAGAAGGATGTGGAACTCCATCAAATGGTGGCGAAGATGAAGGAGGTTTCGAGCAACATTCGTGACGAAAAGGCAAAGAGAATTACGAGCAAGAAAGGGTACAAAGAAGTTCATGAGTCTCGAAAACAGATCGCACAGCTGCTGAATGGGAAAGCAGACGACATCAACACATATACTTGTGCAAATTTGTGTGGTTACCCATTGTATGAAATGGATTTTGGGTGGGGAAAGCCGATGTGGGTAACGAGTCCAAGTAATTTCAAGAACTTGATTGTTTTGACAGATTCAAAAATGGGAGGCGTAGAAGCTTGGGTGACATTGGATGAGGTAGAAATGGCTATATTTGAGCGTGACCAAAAGTTACTTGAAGTTGCTTCCTTAAATGCTACTGCTCTTCTTACCTACAGTCGCATGTGACCATCCATCGGTTGGACTTGGAAATAATTTGTTGTTTGTAGCATTGTATTAGAAGTTGTCAATTCACGTTTGATTTCTTTATATATAATTTTGAAATTTTATAGTTTGGATTTTTTTTTTCTTATCATAACTTATTATTGTCAGTAACTTACCATTCCCTCTCTTCACTGAGGCCTAATTCTAATGCTGTGTTTCTGTCCTTCCTTCCGGGGACTCTCCGGTGAGGATCCTCCCTTGTCTTTGTACAAGCTTACTTCCTTAGAATCCTCACTAGGATTGTTGAAGGATTTTTCTGTTTCGGATCAGATTCTTTGTCATTGGATTTGGGTATCTCAAATTCGAATTCAAAAGTATTCTTATCCTGTTTCTTATTCTATAAAAAGGGAACCTCGCTGGTACTCGTGGATTCACTTTACTCTTGGTTTTTTGAGTGCTTTCAAATCTTGTCTTGTGAGTGATTCCTGGTGGTTTGTTCTTTCGAAAATGTCTCTTTCAAATATGTGCTCTAAGCTTTCTATCCGGGAGGAGGGAGAATCCAAAATTGTCATTAATCCAGAATGGATTGCGGGTTTCGATGGTGAAGGTAATAGTCCTGGTATTCTTGGCCATTTGTTTGCTAAGAAGAGAGTTCATGCTGAAGGACTACGTTCGGCCATGTTTCAAGCTTGGCACCTGGTGGGTGATATGGTGATCAAGGAGGTTGGGGATGGGTTATTCTGGTTCCAGTTTGAAGATGGTCAGGAGAGAGATCGTGTTCTTGTCAATCAACCATGGTGTTTTAACAGAGCACTATTGGTTCTTCGACAATACAATGGGGATCAAGTGCCAGAGGAGGTGAATTTTGATTTTGGCCCATTTTGGGTAAGGATCTTTAGGTTAATGCTTAATATGATGAATGAGATGGTAGGCAAGGCTGTGGGACAGGTGCTTGGGACAGTGATGGAAGTTGACCCATATTGGGGAAGGTTCCTTCGAATCAGGGTAAATGTCGATTTGAATTTGCCCATGAAGAAGACACATGAGGTGGAAACTCCTGATGGGGATACTACGGTGACCTTCAAGTATGAGAAGACACCGGCTTATTGTTACGTTTGTGGTTCGTTGATTCACTAGGAGGGAGATTGCCCGATAGCGGTCAACCAACGTATTACCAGGGGTTTGTGGAAAGGAAGTTTGGACCTGAACTAAAAGCAGAATCACCGGACATCAAATTCAGAAAGAATGATGCTCCCACAGACAGTTTCCGATCAGGTGGAGCCCCGAGCTGGAGACCTAGGGCGATTGGTCTATTGAGGGAGGATGGACTTCCAGCAGTGACGGGATCAGTGTACGGGGAATCGGCGATTGAGGGTAGCAGACGGAGGGTTCAGAACCAGGCGTCTAGTCTATTGAGGGAGGGTGGACTTCCGGCTAAGACGGGATCAGTGAACGGGGAATCAGCGATGGAGGGAGGCAGACGGTGGTTTGCAAACCACGTGGACAGCGCTTTGCTGAGGGGGCGCCAACTGGCGAGAGGGACCTATCGTGGATCTCCTGAAGAAGTTGACTCCCGGTTCCAGGGGAGGGGTGGTGCAAAAAATAAGCAAGTAGTGGGAAGGGAAGTGATTCCTATAAATGAGAAGGAAGTTGGCAACGTGGAGGCTATGAATCCTATAAGAAGGGCAGTAAGGGAGACACAGGAGAATCCCAATTATATCCCGTTGTTAGTGGCCGAAGGATCAGGGGAATCTTTGACTCCAACAAGAGAACGTGGAAATACTTTCCATGGTACTAGGGATAAAGTTGTTGCAGCTTTGGGCCAAGGGAAATTTAGTGTTGGGCCATATAAAGTGGGCTTGGGTAATAATGAGAAAGAGGCGCTTGGGTTGGACCGAAACAAGGGTTTAGCAGAATCTAATGTGGGTTGTGTTAATCCCAAAGCTAAGGATGCAGGTCTTAATTTGGGTCCTGCAAAGGATGTGGGCGATAATGAGTCTAAAACCTCATCTTCTTTTTTTGTGTTCGGCCAAAATCCTCAGGTGGAGACGAGGAAGATTCGCAAGTGGAAAAAGAGTGCGAGGGTTTCTCATCAGTACTCTTTTGATGTTCTTGAACCAGCGTTTAATGCTCAAGTCGGACAGAAAAGATCCAAAGGTTTGTCTATCAATGAAGGGGGATTTGGTAAGAGATCCAAGGAGACTGAGATGGAGACAGAGGGTTACAAGGAAGCACAAGTGGTTCGTGCGGAGCAAACTGTTGATCGTGGAAAACAACCTGTACCAGCGGCGGAGGTGGGTGAGACCAACCTCTGTCGAGGAAAATGAGTTTCTTGGTTTTGAACTGTCGCGGATTGGGATCTTTCCGAGCAGTTCATAGACTGGCTACCCTAATACGTGGCTTTTCTCCTCAGCTGATCTTTCTTTCAGAAACAAAAAGGAAGCAATCGGAGATGGAATGGATTAGGGTACGATTTGGATTTGATAATTGTTTTTCAGTTGATTGTAATGGGCGGGCTAGGGGTCTCTCAGTGTTATGGAATAATTCAATAAAATTGTCTTTGGTTTCTTACTCTATGAGCCATATAGATACCATTTTTGATGAAAATTGTGCTTCTGTTTGGCGTTTCACGGGGTTCTATGGGCAACCAGTTGCTACTCGTAGGCATGAATCTTGGAGTTTGTTGAGAAATTTACATAGTCAATGTGATTTGCCATGGCTCTGTGTAGGAGATTACAATGAAATTTTGTCTTCTGAAGAGAAAATTGGAGGTGCATTAAGACCTTCACATTTCATAGAAGCCTTTAGGTCGGTCATTGATGATTGTGAGTTCATGGAGATTCTTATACGAGGGCCAAAGATGACTTGGAAACGGAGGATAAATGGGGAATTTGTCTTCGAAAGACTTGACCGATGTTTAGTATCTCGATCTTGGTTGAAGAGATTTAACTTTAGTTATGAACAACATATTCCTTCTATTATCTCTGATCATTTACCGATTCTGATCGGAGTTAGCAATCAATGGGAGAATATGCAGAGGCAACGAAGAGTATTTAGATTTGAGAATATGTGGTGCATGCATGGTGAGGTGCAGAATGTGGTTCGATCGGCCTGGGAAGCAAATGGGGAGTCGAATATCTTGACTAAAATCCAAAATTGTGCAGCTGATTTGGATGACTGGGACAAGAGGGTTTTTGGGAATATGAAGCAGGCTATTAAAAGGAAAAAGAGAGTGTTTGATACTGTCTATGAATCTGCGCAGGCAGGAGGTGATTCGTCCGATCTGCAAAAGTACCAGGATGAGCTTGAGGATTTATACAAACAAGAAGAAATCTTGTGGAGGCAACGGTCGAAAGCTCTATGGCTAGAGTAGGGTGATTGCAATACAGGGTATTTTCACTTAATTGCTTCAGCAAGGAAAAATCGAAATGTTATAACAGGGATCCAGGATGAGGTGGGGAATTAGAAGACTGATTTTAAAGACATTGAAGCTGAACTGGTGGGTTATTTTAGGGAAATCTTTGCTACGACTAACCCTTCGGATGAGGAGATTGATTGGGTAATTGACAAGGTACCGAATCGGCATACAGTGGATATGAAGCAGTTGCTGAATATTGAATTCACAAGAGAAGAAGTGAAGCAAGCAGTCTTTGACATGCATCCAAGCAAGGCTCCAGGCCCGGATGTGTCGCAACGTGCGAAAGGCCCGGCGGGGGAAACTACTTTTGATGGTTCTTTACGTGGAGTCGCCACTAATCTTTTTTACCTAGGTGTGATTAGCCACCTATCCAATTATTAAATCTAATATTAACCTAATTAGGTAATACTAAACTTAATACAATCTGCTCAACCAGAGTCTAAGATCCGGGAGTCGGGTGCGCGTGGGGAAGGATTAGCACCCCCACGACGCCTGTCGAAACGACGGCACTGACTGATCTAGAACTGACTTCGGGTTTCTATAGTTGGTTAATTCTCCTCTTAAGCCTTAATCTTGCATGCCCTATTTTATACTTAACCTTAATTAGTTCTTCGTTTTATGCTAAATTGTTACTAGCGTTTTTTACTCAATTATCCGGATTGGACCAATTTACTATTGCCTTTATTTTGACTTAATTTTATTTAGATTAAGCCAATTCATTATTTCCTTCCCTTTATTGACTCAATTTTTATAAATCAAGGCCTTTTATTGTTTTGCTTAATCTCTTTTTAGATTAAGTTCTTTATTGATTTCACTTAATTACCTTGAATTAAGTTCTTTATTCTACTTAATTACCCTGAATTAAGCCTTTTATTGACCTCACTTAATTACACTGAATTAAGTTCTTTATTTTACTTAATTTCCTTTCCTGAAATTAAGCCTATGTCTTTTTACTTAATTTCCTTGAAATTAAGCCAGTCTATCTTTACCTAATTTCCTTGAAATTAAGCCAGTCTTGTCTTTACCTAGTTTCCTTGAAACTAAGGAAGCCCTTTTTTACTTAATTCCCTTGAAATTAAGCCAGTCTATCTTTATCTAGTTTCCTTGAAACTAAGTCAGTCTCTTTTTACTTAATTTCCTTGAAATTAAGCCAGTCTTTTCTTTACCTAGTTTCCTTGAAACTAAGCCAGTCTATCTTTACCTAATTTCCTTGAAATTAAGCCAGTCTTTTCTTTACCTAGTTTCCTTGAAACTAAGCCAGTCTTTTCTTTACCTAGTTTCCTTGAAACTAAGCCAGTCTATCTTTACCTAGTTTCCTTGAAACTAAGCCAGTCCTTGTTTTACTTAATTTCCTCGAAATTAAGTCAGTCTATCTTTACCTAGTTTCCTTGAAACTAAGCCAGTCTCTTTTTACCTAATTTCCTTGAAATTAATCCAGTCTTTCCTTTACTTAATTTCCTTGAAATTAAGCCAGTCTATTCTTTACCTAGTTTCCTTGAAACTAAGCCAATCTTCTTTCAGTCTTCTCTCAGTCTTATTTCAGTCTAATTTCAATCTTCTTTTCAGTCTAATCTCAGTTTAATTTCAGTCTTCTTTCAGTCTAATTTCAGTCTTCTTTCTTTTGCCTAATTTCCTTGAAATTAAGCCCTCTGTCTGATCTTACTTAATCATCTATGGATTAAATCTTTGCTGACTTTACTTAATTCTTGTGAAATTAAGTCTTTGCTAATTTTACTTAATTCTTGTGAAATTAAGTCTTTGCCAATTATACTTAATTTTTGTGAAATTAAGTCTTTGCTAATTTACTTAATTCTTCTGAAATTAAGTCTTTGCCAATTTACTTAATTCTTGTGAAATTAAGTCATTACTAATTTTACTTAATTCTTGTGAAATTAAATCTTTGCTGACTTTACTTAATTTCTGTGAAATTAAGTCTGTGCTTATCCTTACCTAATTTCTTTCTTTAAACTGAGCCAGTCTTTTTTACTTAATTTCCTTGAAATTAAGTCAATCTTTTCTTTACCTAGTTTCCTTGAAACTAAGCCAGTCTTTTTACTTAATTTCCTTGAAATTAAGCCAAACTTTTCTTTACCTAGTTTCCTCGAAACTAAGCCAGTCTATCTTTACTTAATTCCCTTGAAATTAAGTCAGTCTTCTAATGTTCTTACTTAATTGCCATGAATTAAGCCTTTTAACTATTACTTCCACTTAATTTCTATGAATTAAGTCTTTTGACTACTGTTTCTACTTAAATTCTATGAATTAAGTCTTTAACTATGCATACTTTTCTTAATTACCTTGAATTAAGACTTCATCTTCCTTAATTACCCAAATTAGGGCCTTGACTGTGTTTACTTAATGCATATGTGTTCAATCATATTTTACCAAGTGATTATACGAGAGGCACTTTTTGGGTGCCTTCCACTTGATTGGTAAGACCCCCAAATAGATGCCTCAAACCTAGGAAATTCGGGTTGAAACCGACAAACACTGTCTATGTTCCAACCGTTTATTCCATCCTTGGAATCAAATTATTTAATCTCAAATGTCATGGCATTTAATAAAATTAATAAATGTGGATGCATATGCTTGAACCAATCTTAGCCTTTCTTAATCAAACCTTGGTTAAATTTAATTTTTAATTCAATCACTCAAAATGAACTAAATTAGACCTTAAATTGACACAAATAATAACTATTAGGACTTATTCGTATCACCCTGTCTTAATTTAGGGACTTATTTGAAAATTATAACAAGTTGCAGGACTTGATTGAAATAAATGACCACCTAAAGGACCTTGATGCACCAAATAGGGACTATATTGAAAAATGAGGGAAAAGTTGTACCTGATTCTGATGACTTTTGATGGAAATGACGTCGTTTTGCTGCTACCTCGTACGGACTATATAAGTCAGCTTCTTCCCTCCTTCTTTCTGATTTCACCTTCTTCCTCTAACCCTAGCCACCGGAAAGTGCCGCTGCCACCTTCACCGCGCCACCACCTTGCAACCGCTGCCGCTTCACCTGATGACCACCACTGTAGCGGCCATAGCCCCGTTTCTTTCTTCTTTTATGGTCTTCTCTGTCTATATTTCTTTCCTTCTTCTCTACTTCTTTTCTTTTCCTTTTCTCCTCCCTTTTCTTCTAACCCGAATCCCCTTTTCCTTTCTCACCTCACCGCCCTTACATCGGTGTTACCATAGCCTTCCACGACACCGTTGTCGGTCACTCCTTCTCCTATCATCATCAGATACCTCAAAGCTTCCTCTTTTCCCTATTCTTCTCGAAACTTCTCATAACCGACATAAAAGCAACCTTCAAAACCCAGTGAAACCCCAAATCTCATAAATGACTCTCTGAAGAATGGAGGAAGGTAATTCGTTCTTCCATGGTAAGAACCTCTCATTTTCCTTGTATTATTTTTTAGCTTTTTTTTCCCCTTCTACCATATCTTCTCCCCCTTAATTACTTAGAACAAGGGCCTATTTATAGGCCAAGTGATCATCTCTCCTTCATTTGGGGCAGGTAAAGATGATAAGCATGGAGCAGATTTGAGGAGATGAGCTGTAGTGGTGAGTCATCGTCCTTTCGCTCTGTATTTTTTAATTTCCTAAAATTCCATCAATTTTCTAATTCCTGCTCTGTAGGTGACGTGGAGGTTGAAGGCCATTCTGATTATTCCCTGAAGTATCGGAACCAATGTAATCGTCACAGCAAAGGTCCTTTTATGCTTTTTATCTCCTTTTATTTTGATGGAATTTAGCTCACTCACATTTCCTTGAAACGCGCCTGCCTGATTAATTTGGCTTTTTGCGGCATTGCATGGATTGCTGAGCTGTTTTGGTGGCTTGGGCGAATTTGATTCAAGTACTCTTTGTCCTTTTAGCAACTGCTTTTGGTTGCATCTGATGATCCCTTTTAATCCATTTTAATCCACTGGTTTATATATAGAGAGTTGTTTCTATGCACCCACTTTGCTGTCCAATATGCAAAGTCGTTGGAATTGCTTGACTCTTGTATTGACAAATGCATGTTAATGCAATGAAAATACTTAAAATGATGACTATGTTAGGCAAAAATGCTTAGTGCTAAAAAATCTAAACTGCTAGTGCAAACATACACCAAACCTAGGAATGTTGAATTAGGCACTTGTACTTATATGCTGACAAACTATTTGTAACTTTCCTGTTTTGGTCTTTACTTGGCTATTGAGTATTTGCCTTTTGGCCACTCTGCTTCTTGGCGATGAGCCTTGCTGTTTGTGCTCCGATTTGGCTGTTGGGGTGACCATTGGTGAGTATGGTATTAAGCATTGTCTCTTGAAATGCTTGCTGCAAAAATGTCTTTATTTGCTGCTGTCTTTAAAAATTCATAACTTTTTCAATTCAGCTCCAATTGCTGTGTTCTTGCAGGCTGGAGAAAGCTTGGAGAGTGCTCTTCGACCTTTATGAAGACCATTTTGGCATTTGGGGTCGTTTTAGGGACCAATTTTCCAATCTCCCCGGACTGCAATATTCTGTCCAGAATTTCTGCGATTTTGGAGGCTGTATTGCGGGGTCCATATCTCCCTCATCCCAAATCCAAATCATGTCGTTCTTGTGCTCAAATCGAAGCCCTAAGAGTCCTCTACGACCTCTGTTCACAAAGTTTTTCCGTTCGAGCTATCCAAGGTAATCAAATCTGCACTTTTCCGGCACTGCACCGTTGGCAATTTGCTTGGGCTATTTTGTTTTGCTTCTAACTTGCATTTTCTTGCTTTATATTATGAAACAGCTTGCCCAATTGATCCGACTTGTTATACATGTGTTTGCATATCAAATTGGACTCCATAATCTTAATCAAGGAAGGGGTAACAAATCAGAGAGAAAAGCCATCTTGGATTGAAGCGTGTTGGGCCCTTCTAATTTCTTTTTATGTAATCTGTAACTTGACAATTCTTCCCGTAATTTGGGAATTGGTATATAAGGAAATTGCACTCTTATTCTTATTGTCTTTTCCTTTCCATTAGTCTTTAATGTCCATTCGAATAATTGAAAGATGACCGAGTCAACGAAACAAACCTGATGGCAACAAAATAAGGTAACCCCAAAAATGATTAAGATTAAGTCAAAAGGGAAAATCAAAGAACCTAAACAAGACTAGCCTAACATGGGAGGGAAGTGGCCAATGATACAATGTTAAATGAATAATTCCATCTCTTTTCTGTGACTTTTTCCATTTCAATTTCTTTGTATTTTTGCTTTTAATGTCCAACAAAAGCACAAACAAAAGCAAGGAGATAAGTGAAGACCCCAAAAACTATATGAACCTAGATAAGTGAAGACCCCAAAAACTATATGAACCTAGATAAGTGAAGATATGAACCTAGATAAGTGAAGACCCCAAAAACTATATGAACCTGGACTATGCGAAATGCAAATATGGACTATGCAAAATGTAAATACTGAATGTAATGCTACGAGAGTATGATGTAATGAATTATACTAAATGCAATTTAATGAGTACCCTACCAAGATGCCTTAGCAAAGCTATATATTGACCCAAATGCCCCTAAATAACCCTAATGCAGATTGCGAAACAGTTTAACCTAATTTATAGGATATGGGTTAAAAATGGGTGTCTATAGGATGACATGTCACCTAAATTCTACCAACACTTTTGGTCAATTGTCGGGTCGGATGTCACTAATATGGTACTCTCGTTCCTAAACCATGGAGCTCCTCTCCTTGATTTCAACGACACTCGGGTTGTTTTAGCTCCAAAAATTACTTCTCCTACTTCCCTGAAAGATTACAGGCCCATAAGTCTCTGTAATGTACTGATTAAGATTGTTTCAAAGAATTTGGCCAATAGATTAAAGGAAGTTTTACCTTCACTTATAGGTGAGTCTCAAAGTGCTTTTATCCTTGATAGAATGATCTTCGATAATGCATTCATTGCTTTTGAAACAGTGCATTTTATGAGGAATAAAAGGGAGAGTCGAAAGAAGCATATGGCGTTAAAGTTGGATCTAAACAAGGCATATGATAGGGTTGAATGGCTCTTTTTAGAGAGGATTATGCAGCGTATGGAGTTTCCTGATAATTGGGTGGCTCGGATCATGATGTGTGTTAGATCAGTTTCCTATTCAATTTCGATTAATGGCGAGCTCAGTGAGAAGATTATTCCAACAAGAGGAATCAGACAGGGTGATCCATTGTCACCATATCTATTTCTATTTTGCATGGAGGGTCTTTCTGCTTTGCTTCAAGATGCAGCACGAAATGGTGATATTGAAGGCGTTGCAGTAAATCGATTTGCCCCAAAGGTAACCCACCTATTTTTCGCTGACGATTGTTTGTTGTTTTTAAAGGCCTCGTTGGAGGAATCTGATGTTGTTGGAGAGCTCCTGAGCAGATTTGCTTTGGCCTCGGGCCAGCAAATAAATATCGATAAGTCAGCTATATTGTTTAGTCAGAACACCCCGCAAGCTTTAAGAGACACTATCATGCAGAGGATGGAAGTGAGCCGAGTTATTGAAAACGAAAAGTATCTAGGCTTACCTGTTATGGTAGGAAGGTCTAGACGGCGTGAACTGCAGAGCATTAAAGATCGGCTTTGGGTAAGGTTACGAAGCTGGAAGGGAAAATTATTGTCTGTTGCTGGGAAAGCAATCCTAATAAAGGCAGTGGCTCAAGCAGTGCTTTTATATCTTATGAGCTGCTTTAAATTTCCCAAAGGTTTTTTGCAGGAACTGAATATGATGATTGCAAATTTTTGGTAGGGAGAGAACCATGATTGGAAGAAAATCCATTGGCATAGTTGGACTGATCTGTGTGTGTCACGGATGGATGGTGGTCTTGGTTTCCGAGACTTCGAGGCATTTAACTTGTCTCTCCTAGCTAAACAATGTTGGCGTTTAATGACTAATCCAGATTCTCTTTGCTACCGTATTATGAAGGCAAAGTACTTTTGGGGATCAGACTTTATGAGAGCCAAATTAGGTACAAACCCTTCTTTTATTTGGAGAAGTTTGCTTGCTGGGAGAAGGGTTTTAGAGGAGGGAAGTCGCTGGAGAGTTGGAGATGGAGCGAGTATTTTAGCTCTTAAAGAAAAATGGATTGATAGTCATCCTAGCTATATACCGCGGTTGAAAGCTGATTTTGGTGATGAGATTAATAATTTAAGAGTTGCTGACTTAATTGATCACGATACGAGAAGTTGGCAGGTGAAGAAGCTTGAGGATTTATTCCTGGAAGATGATGTCTTCCTGATTAGGTGCTTACCTTTACCAGGTCATTGGAGAAGGGATTCGCTTTTATGGAATTTGGATCCAATGGGTCAATTCTCGGTGAGGTCAGGATATGTTGTAGCAAGAAAGGTTTTAGGTAGGGAGGAATTTTCAGTACAACAAAGATCTCCCATTTGGCATTTAATTTGGACAGCGAAAGTATATCCCAAAGTTCAGTATTTTGTGTGGCGGGTAGTCCAGTTCTTGTTGCCAGTAACTTCGAATTTGCGAATCAGAGGAATGGATGTAGTTGATAGTTGTGTTGTTTGTGGGACTAACTCGGAGACTATACCGCATATTTTCTTTTTCTGTCCACTTAGTCGAGCAGTTTGGTCGTCGTTATGTCCTTGGGTAGAAGATTTTTTGGATGACTGGGCTACTGGTGATCAATTTTGGAACAATCTATTTAATAAGGCTGCTCAGTTGGGGTCTTTAGATAGAGTGTTCTTAACTTTATGGGTTTTGTGGGGGAATCGAAATCGATGTTATCACGATCAGACTTGTGCAACTCGTTCTAAACTTTCTGCCACAATTGAATTTCATCTTAGACAGGTATCTCGGATACAAGGGCAAGGACAACGGACTGAGACTCATAGGAGGGAGATAGTATGGACTCCACCAGCTGAAGGTATAGCCAAGGTGAATGTAGATGCAGCTTTTGTGAATCCCCAAGATGGAGCGGGTTTAGCTGCGGTGGCTCGAGATTCCAATGGAGAGGTGTTATGTAGTGTAGCTGCCAAGGATCGATTTGTCAAGGACTCCCTGTACGCTGAAATATTTACAGTTTGTTTAGGTGTTTTAATGGCAAGGCAGGAGGGGTTCAATCACTGCGTAATTGAAAGTGATTGCTTAATGGTTGTCTTAGCTCTTAACAAGAAAGGTCGTGTTAGTTGGGAAGGTGACTGTGTTTTAGAAGAGATTAGGGACCTAGCTTCTTTCTTTGATTCTATTTCCTTTGTTCATGTCAAGAGGGAAGCTAATGTATGTGCTCATAGTTTAGCTAAACATGCTTATACTCATGTAGCTAGCTTTGTGCAGTACGGGAGTCTGCCTCCCGATGTTTTTGTATCCTGATCTTTTTCATTATATGATATGCTATTTTGCTCCAAAAAAAAACTTATTATTGTCACACTAATGAAATTTTCTTCTTTTTTTTTATTAAGGAGGAACTAGTATGTAGTATTTAATTTTTTTCCTTTATAGATTTTTTTTTAGTTCAACATGTAATTATATGTAGGAAAATGTGTGTGCATAGTTACCACGAACACAGTACGTTCCGGTACTTCATACAGGAACTGAAACATTATGGCAGATATAACCAAATGGGTATCACTTCGCTACTAGGGGCAGATCTTTACATATAAATTTGAGGGAGCCATATAAATTACTTTATGTCAAATTAAGTTTTGGGGGGCCAAATTAAAAATTTTATACTAAAATTGCATATAAATCTATGGATTACTATGCAATTTTTCCTTTTTTTGGAAGGGCCATGGCCCCCTCAAGGCTTCACGTAGATCCGCCCCTGTTCGCTACCATATTTTGGTTCGCGGTATGTTAACTTAAAAATAATTTTTGGATAATATGTATTAAAAATTTTTTTTCCAAATATAATAAAAATTTTGAAAAATAATAAGTTTAGTTTATTTAAGTAAACATAAAAATTGAAATAAAGCTCAAAAAATTCTCATCTTTAGGATAATATAATGAATTAAAAGAATTATATTCAATCTCAAATTTGATAAGAAAATTAGGGTAGTTAATTTGTTTTTATTATATTTATTTATTTCAAATCTATCAATTTTTAATATTAATTTCTTCAATTACTTTAATCAATAATTATATTATTACATTAATTTAAGATTATTAATAATATGTTTTTTATTCTGACCAACACTGCTAGACTAATACTAACAGTTAAAAGAATTTCTTTTACGTGCAACTGAATTTATGATAAATGGTAATTGTGATGATTCGATTGCAAAATTTGTTGAATGTTTTATGTTGTTGGTATATGGTAATTCTGATGATTCAAATCAGTCTGCTACTTAAGTGCCCATTTGGTTTAACTTATTTAACAGTTTATTTACAAAGAAGACAACGGATGTGCAAATTTCCTACCTAATTTGGCTTAGTCTATGGTTTGGCTACTTTTGTCTTAGAGATTCCACCGTTTGGGTTGGAGGATTTGATGGCGCAGGATCACTCAGGTTCGCTTGTAACAGCTTATCTATTGAAAAAAGTTTAGGTTGGGCCAAACGGGAAATCCAGAAGTACTTTCTATAAGTACTTTTCAGTTGTTTTCTAACTACAAGCCAGAAGCTTTGAATTGAAACTTTTCCCAGAAGTCCTTTTTCAAAAGGGCTTTAAGCTAGGCCAGTAACTTTGCTGCAATGTCTTATGTACCGAAAAAAAAATTAACAGCTTATCTACTGAAAAGAAGTTTAAGTTGGGTCAAATAGGAAATCTAGAACTGCTTTATAGATACACTTCTCAATTGTTTTTGAACTAAAAGCTAGAAGCTCCAAATTAGAGCTTTTTCCGGAAGTCATTTTCAGAAACACTTATTTCAGTAGATAAGGTAGGCCAAATAGGAATTGATAGAGGAATAATTCATCCCCTACTTCATTAAGAACTGGTGATTCATATCAGCCTCTTTCTCCCCTTAGTTTTTGTTAATTATTATTATTTTAATTTTCTTTTAACTTAAACATGATAGGTCACGTGCAATACACGTGAAAGTAAGGACTCATGTAAAATGAATGAATAGCGTACGTCACGTCACATGATAAGTGGGTTAAACTTATATATTACAAGGTGGCAATGCCCGTGCTTCGCTGCGGGTGGATTATATTTTTTATTAGTATACTTTTACTTGGGTTTTTTATTTGGATTTTATATTTGGATCTTCCATGTTCATTAAATTAAAATAGTATTGCAATTGTGAAAATCCATGTGAATAGCTTATTTCAAGTACATTTATGTTATTGTCTTCCATGGGCACCCCATGAAGAGCCAATTATTATTCGGGAGTTTGTACTAAAAGCACAAAGTATGTCTTTTAATTGTTGTACGACAATAATACCCCGGTAATAATTATTGTTTAATCTTGAATTATAATATTTATTAATTTTAAGGGTAAATCTTAAAATTTGAACGTATTGTTATAGGATTTTAGAAATTCAATAAAATAAATTAATAAAAGTTAAACATAATTTAATAGAATTTAGCCCCAAATATCATTACTGAAAGCTCTGACTAATTCGGATTTGACCTAAATTATTATTATTTTTAATTCTTTTTTAGAAATTCAACCTACAACACTACATTTCCAATATCAATCAATTTCTACGGTCATCATCATCTCAATTGAAATAATTAATATTTTAATTTAGATATATTAATATATTAATTCCATATGTGAAGTTATTAATTCCACCAAAACTTATCACAATTAGACAACGGTTTGGCTAACGGGTGCACTAAGGGGCACCCGTGAAGAGCCAATTATTATTTGGGAGTTTGTGCTAAAAGCACAAAGTATGCCACCTAAAATTTTTGTAAGAAAATAATACCCCTGTTATTATTATTGTTTAGCCGTTGATTAAGGCCGAGATGGAAATTGATGTAGGCAAGTTTGGTATTGATTTATCATGCATGCGGAAAAGTAAATCTTAATGCTTGTCCTATGATTCTTCACAGGGTGATGCTTGATTAGGAACAATAGGGATTAGTTTTAGCTAGTAGCAAGATTAATTCTCTTAGCATGTTGGAGGGTCGAGTATTCCTCTCCTAAACCAACTATTCAAATGGAGTTGTTTAAGATATTAAGAGGATTACTTTGTTTCAACGAAAGTTGATGTCTACGTCTTAGGCTATATACCGATTTAGGGTAATTTATGATTCTTAATTGATTGCAATTTAAGTCAAATTTATGTTTAGTGTCTATGATCCATGATTCACTTGATCAAAATAGTTGCCTAAAGGAGAAGAAGTATGCTTTTATTCATTGTTTTTATCAAACTCTTTTCTAGATTTTAAGTTAAGTTTTCTTTTAATTGTTTTCTAGTTTAATTAATCTATTTTGAGAAATCTTAAAAATCCATTTTTAGTAAGCTTTTCTTTAGTACAATTTGTCTTTGATTTGCTTTTACCTTCTCTGTGGATTCGACCCCTACTTGCCCTAACTAGTAGTTATTGGTTTGTGGGGATTTATCTTGTGATTTGATCAACGACCGATCACAATTTTGGCGCCGTTGCCGGGGAAGGAAAGAAGCACCAAAAGATTGAAGACAAATTACTACCTAAGAATTTCTTACTTTTATCTTTTAATTTTTCGTTATTTTTCTTTTAATTTTTCGTTTCTTTTGTTTTTAGTTTACTTTTTATTTTTCTTAGTTACTTGATATTATTGAATTTTCCGTTTAAAGTTCTTTCTAGGTGTTGTATGCCAAATACAAGGAGTAGTGGTACTAAAGACTTCGTATTCAATTCTGAACCTGAACGTACACTCTTTGCACTAAGGAAGGAGAATTTGCCTAGAGAGCAAGGAGGAGATTCGTCAACACCAAGTTCTCAAGCTAGCTCTCCACGTTCCACCACTTCTTCTTCAAGTTTGGAATCACAATCCCCAAGAGAAAACATGGCCGAAGAAAACAACAACAATAGGACTTTGATGGAACTTGCTGCCCCAAATGTGACTACACAGCGCTTAGCAATTCAATATCCAACCAATGAAGAAAATTTTGAGATCAAGTCTGGATTCATTCAATTACTACCAAAATTTCATGGTATGCCTGGAGAAGATCCACATCGACATCTCAAAGATTTTCAAATTGTTTGTTCATCCATGAAGATGCAAGGTATTTCTGAGGAGCAATTCAAACTTAGAACTTTTCCTTTTGCCCTTATGGATCTTGCAAAGGATTGGTTGTACTACATGCCTAGTGGTTCAATCACTTCTTGGATGAGCCTTAAGAAGTTATTTTTGGAAAAATTCTTTCCTGTTCATAAAGCCTCAAGCATTCGAAAGGAGATAAGTGGAATTAAGCAATCCCAAGGCGAGACTATGTACGAGTTTTGGGAACGTTTCAAGAGGTTGTGCTCAAGTTGTCCAAATCATCAAATTCCTCAATAATTGCTTATTCAGTATTTCTATGAGGGTTTACTCCCATTTGATAAATCTTCTATAGATTCTGCAAGTGGAGGGGCTTTCATCGACAAGACTCCCACCAATGCTTGGATTTTGATTGAAAATATGGCCGCCAACACACAACAATTTGGTACTCGAGAGAGTTGTGCACAAAGGGATGGAAACATTAGAAGAATCAATGAAGTCTCAACCCATTCCTCTACATTGGAGCAACGAATTGAAGAAGCAACTCAACAAATTGCTTTGCTCACTGATTTGGTCAAATCGAACTTATCAAGTGTGTCAAAGGTTTGTGGAATTTGTTCATTACGACATCACAGGGATAAGTGCCCTAGTTTGGTCGAAGATGATGTTGAAGAAGTCAATGCTTTAGGAATGCAAGAGGGACTTCAAAGGAAACAAGAGCCATTTCCAAGGAGCTACAATTCTTATGGGAACCAAGGTGCTTACCAAGAAAAGCCGAACAACTATCCAAGGCAATCTTCACACTATTCTGAGGGAATGCAATAAATGAAGGAGACCATGGAGATCATCAAGAAGAAAATAGGTCAATTGGCAAGTGATGTGAGTGAGCTCAAAGCACAAGGCCAAAACAAGATCCCATCTCAACCCAAATTGCCCCCTAAGGAGAATGTGAATGCTATTACCTTGAGAAGTGGAAAGGAGTTGGAAGAACCATATCCAACAAAGCCTACAATGGATGAAGGGACAAGCAATGAAGAAGATGAATTGCATGTGCTAGTGAAGGAGATCAAGATTGAAGATGATGAAACCAAAGCCAAAGAAACTTCTGTGGTCAAGCCCAAATTGGATTCAAAGAAGGAACCTTTTCCAACCAAGTCAAGGAAATCAATGAAAGAAGATGAAGATCAAGACATCTTGGATATTTTTCGAAAGGTCGAGGTCAACATCCCACTTCTTGATGCGATTCAACAAGTGCCAAGGTATGCAAAGCTTCTTAAGCAATTGTGTACAAACAAGAAAAGGTTGCAAGGTAAGTTGAATGTTGGAGCAACAGTTTCTGCTGTTTTGCAAAGACATTTACCTCCAAAATGCAAGGATCCTGATATGTTTTCAATTACTTGCTCAATTGGAAATACTATCATTGATAATGCTATTTTTAACTTAGGAGCATCTTTAAGTGTCATGCCTTATTCTTTCTATCAAACTTTAAAAATTGGTCCTTTAAAATACACCGATGTTGATCTTCAATTGGCCGATGGATCTTTGGTACATCCCAAGGGTGTGCTAGAGAATATTTTGATTAAAGTGCAACGTTTAATTTTTCCTATTGATATTTTTGTTATGGAAATGGAAGGAGAAATTACAAAGGATCAATGCCCTCTTTTATTAGGAAGGCCTTTCCTAAGGACTTCTCACACCAAAATCGATGTTTTTGATGGCTCATTGACGATGGAGTTTGACGGTGATGTAATTCATCCCAAACTTTCATCAAATTTATCTTTGAAAACTAATGATTTTGTTTGTGTAGTGGAAAAGTGGGTAAAGAAAGAGTTAGGTACAACATCTTCACCCATGACAAGTGAGCAACTTTCAAAGGGGAGACAAAGGATTACAAGCTTTCGACAACGCAAGGATGAGAATTTCCACCTAGCTTGGGAGAGATTCAAGAAACTTTGTGCCGATTGCCCTCAACATGGCATTTCACAACAAGTTTTGATCGAGTGCTTCTATCAAGGATTGGAAGTCGATGATCAACTTCTTGTGGATAGCATCAACAACATACCCTTGTGTGATCGTACTGTGAAGGACGCATATGAAGCATTGGAAGCTTTGACTCAAGCAATTGCACCTCCAAGTTGGATCAAGAAGAAAAACAAAGAGAAGCTTGGAGAAAGAGGCAAAATTTCCATCAAGGATTGGAAGTCGATGATCAACTTCTTGTGGATAGCATCAGCAACATAACCTTGTGTGATCGTACTGTGAAGGACGCATATGAAGCATTGGAAGCTTTGACTCAAGCAATTGCACCTCCAAGTTGGATCAAGAAGAAAAACAAAGAGAAGCTTGGAGAAAGAGGAAAAATTTCCAACAACACGCGTGAAGATATCAACAAGGAATTGAAGGAAGCTCGAGAGAAGTTACTCAAAATTGATGGAGCTATAATTGAACTTTTCAAAGCCATGAGTGACACTCTCAACATCACTGTGGAACTTTTGAAGGAGCACACTCAACGTTCCTTCACCAATGGAGAATAGTCCACGAGGATGTCTAGCCAAACACAATAAATGAAGGCGCTAATTGGGAGGCAACCCAATACACTAACATCTATCCTTTTCTTTTGGATTTTCTTTTCCTTAGTTATAGGTCATTTTACATTCTCAATTCAAGGGAATCAATCAAGAAATGGAGACAAGGAAAGGAAGCACACATGAAGAGCAATTGGAGCTTACACTTTGCAAAAATAAAGAAGCTTTCTTGAACTTCAATCTCATTTAATTTCCTATGTTTGATTGATTGATTGATGCATATCAATTAATTTTCTTGAATTGAATGTTTTTCCATGCATATTATCATTGTACAATTGTCTCATGCATCTCATACATATAGACTCTTAAGTGATAAGAACATAAGGTCAATCTTTTGATGGTCATCAAGTGGAATTTTTGGTGAAAATCAAGTGTTTTTGGATTGAAGAAATTTTGAATATGGTAAGATTTTTGGATGGTAATTGAGTTGAAGTTGGAATTGAGTTTGGTAGCAAAAATTACAATTGGAAGCAAAAAATGAGGAGCCAAGCCCGATCCCAGCTGGGGCCCCATGCCGCAAGCCTGGGCACTTAGTTGGACAGCCTTAGCGCCCAGCCGCTAAGGCCAGCGCTGGAGGCCGACGCTGGCCGGGCACCCAGGCGCTTTGCCTGAGCACCCAGCCAGATGGCTTAGGCACCCAGGTGCCGCGGGCTGTGCGCAGACAATGCCACGCACCCATACTCATCCCGAGCCCTCCAACACTTACAACCCATCACCCATCTCAAACACTATAAATATCACCCAACACCCACTTCAAACCCTTCAACACCCACCTTCATCCAAAACCCACTCAATTTTCTTTTCTCTTGCCTACATACACATATTCACTCACTTTAATTTTCAAATTTCACTACTTTGTCACTTACAAATCATTTCTTTCATCTTTTTATCACCTCAAACACTTACCCATTAGATTATCCAACACTTTTTCCATCAAATCCATCAATTTTTCAAATTTTCAAGTTTTGGGAAAGTGGTTGTTTTCTTTGGATTCTTGTTTGGAGTGATTAGAAGGGAGATAGGAGATAGTTTGGAAGTTGATTGGAGCATTTTAGAGCATTGGGGAGTGCTACATTGGATCTTAAAGAAAGATTTTTTAAGAAACCCTACAAGGTAACTAGCCCACCAAGTGTTCGAGAATATGTCAAGGAGAGTGAGAGCAAGAGCATCAACATCCCAAGCCGGACCAATTGAGGAGGAGACCACCATACAACCTTTCCTTAGTGTGCCGCCACTCATATTTGTTGATAATGAGTGTCATGAGTGGTATGGAGCAAGGTATCACAACTCTTTCATTATACAAAGTGCTTCCAACCAACATTGATCAAGAACTTGGAGTTAGCCCATTGTTTGTCAATAGAGGTTGGGGATCACTTCTTCAAGTAGATGGAAACTATTATCCCAATTTGGTGAAACAATTCTATGCCAACATGGACAAGGAGCGTGAAGGTTATTCCTACACCATCAACACAATGGTCAAAGGTAAGTACATTGTAGTTGATGAGGAATATCTATGCCGTTTACTTGGTTTGAACAATGAGGGTAGTATGTTCTATTTTACTTATGTTAATGGAGAGCAAAGGACCGCCATCGAGAGCACATGGAAAAGGGATGGTGCTTTAAGGAGGTTTGACATTCCTTTTGGTATGGATAGCCAAGGGAATAGAGAGGTAAGAGTCAAGTATATGGAACCAAGGGATAGACTTGTGTGTTATTTATTGCATCATAATGTCATTCCTAGGAGTAGTAACAAGCATAAGCTTTGCATTGAAGACTTTTATGTTGTAGACAAGCTTTGCCATGGATTAGGTCATTGTAATGGAATACCAATGGCTAGATTGTTACTCTCAAGGATGTGGGAAAGTGGTTCATTCTTCACATGAAGATAAGGCATTTGTTTTCCCATTGTTGATTAGCAAGATTTTGGTGCACGAAGGAGTTGAAGTTGATGGTGAATATCGCTTCAACAATGAAGACAATGTCATTGATGAGAATTGTTTAAGTCATTTGGGTTTAAGGAGGAGAGTTATTGCCAATGAGGTACATTGGTACAATGTGCAAAGAAGGACTTATGCACAAGGACTTGAACAATCACAAGGGACAGGACAACCATCCTTGGAAGTTGATGAAGAAAATTTCCAAGAGCTTCCTATGAGAGAATTTCAACAACTCATGGTTCAAGAGATGAGGCAACATAGGAGTGAAATGAGAGCTTACATGGAGCGAATGGAGGACACCATACGTGATTCCATGGGCCAAAGGAGGCCAAGGAAAGGCCATTGATTCTTATCCTTAGGATGTCATATGTTATGAACTCTATTATGTTTTGCATTTTTATCATGACATTGCATGCATTTGCATTTGTATTTGTTCTATTTGGATCTTATGTAAGACTTATGTGTTTGGATGCTATGATTGATACTATGTTTGATTAATTTGCTTTGATTGAGCATCGATTTTCTTGGTGAATTAATTCTTGCACGTGTTCAATTAATTGGATTACCCCACTTATTGTGTTTATTGGTTGCTAGTGAGTGATTATTTGATTTGTCTAGAACCCAAATTTCTTCTTTATAAGACAAATTGTCATTTTGCACTTACTTTTCCAAAAATTTCAAAAAGAGGTCATCGAATTTTTTTTGTCAAATTACTAGCACATCACACATTGAGGACAATGTGTCTTTTAAGTGTGGGGGAGGAATCAGTCTATTTTCAAGATCTTATTTTCTTTTCTATATTATTGATTAGAGACAAATTTTTCAAAATTTTTGAAGAAAATTAAAAATTTGTTTTGTATCTCTAGTAAATTTTGATTTAATTTCCATGAGTATAGTCTTTTGTAATATTAATTTGGTTTAAATACATTGAAAATATTTTTCAAATTTTCTTATGACCTCATTCTTTGATCAAGAAGTGTAATTAATAAGGTTTTTCATACCCAAAAATGTTTTGACAAGTGCATTACTTCTAGAACTTGTGTTGAATCTTGTGTACATTCATAGAAGTATGTCATGGATATGTCAAAGACTAAGTGTGGGGGTATGAAGGGTAGCTAAAATCTTTTAAAAAGAAGTGTTTTCATGTAAAGAGGATAGGAGATATTTTCTGCTTAAAAAAAATTAATTAATCCATTGTTGTCACTTTTTTCTTTAACAAAAGGAGTTAGTAACCCTTGGAAAGAGGATAAGAGGCATGGAATGCGGAAATATTGTCCCTCTTGAAAAAAAAATGAGTGTTAGTAACCTCAAAAGAAAAAGGGCGTTAGTAACCCCTAAATCATGAACACTTCTAAGGTTAGTAACCTTGCTTTCTTAAAAATAAGCCATCCTTTTTAGCCCATTCTAATCTTTGAAGAATATCCATGATATTGCTTTCTCTTTGGAAATAGATGTAAATACAAGTCTATGGTAAGTTTTCCTTGTCAAATTCATCCAAGGTATGTTGATTTTAGAAACTAAATTATTGATTGTAGTGGTTTTGTGCATAGTTGATTTGAATCTTATGGTCTTTGTATTTTTACTAACTTATATTGCATTTGATTAGAAAATGTAGATTAAATTCTTAATTTGTTAGAAGTACTCTATTTTCTAAAGTTTGATGTCTCTAGTTAATGTTACATAATATTTGTGGGTATCGTTCTAGTTAAGTAAACCCTCAGGAGACTATAACTCCTCCTTTATAGACGTATAAAGGTTTAAAGGCTTGCGTCACGAGCTAAGTGCCGCCGTACACCTACGAAAATGGAATAAATATGTTATTTAATTTAGTCACTAACCATTTTTGTTTTCTTAGGATTAACCTTAGTTTGCTAGGGACTAGCAAAGCTTAAGTGTGGGGGAAATATGATCAGACCAAAATTATGCATCTTTTTATGGTCATTTTCCTATGCTTTTTGGGTATTTTATGCTTGATTATGCCTTATATTTGGTATATTTGTGTTTATAGGTGCTAAAGTGAAGAAAAGTGCAAAATCACCAATTTTGTACCTTTTTGGAGGCTTTTTGGATGATTATTCACACAAACATTTTCCAAGGACAATTTGGATGAAGAATGGAGCCAATATGATCGTGATTAAAGAACTTGAAGAGTCAATTTTATCGTCATAAGATTGAATTTCAAGAGTTTGAAGCAAAGGAGTAAAGTTGAATTTCAAGGCAAGAAGACATGTCAAGAGGCGTTGAAGCACTGGAACACATGGGGCGCGAGGCAAACCAGATGGGGCGCCAAGCTTGCCGCATGGGCGCCCAGCGCCAGTCGGGCATGCCACCCAGCCACACATGGGCACTGTCGACCTAGGGCCTGAGGCCAACGCTCCGATTAAGGCGTATGACTAGGCGTTGGAAAGCTAACTCCGAGAGCTACAACTTTCGTGTTTTGGTTGAAGCCCAGTTCGGACGTTTTCATGGACGAAAATGCCCCTGAAGTCAGCGGACAGAAACTGTCTTGGGCCTTTCTTGCGGGATTGATCAAATTAAGCCCAAAATCTTATTTGGATTAGCTTGAAGACTTGGAGAGCAGCCCAGTACGTCCTTAGGGTTTGTTTAGCTCTAAATTAACCCTAAGCCACCCTCTATAAATACCCTCTTAAGTCTAAAACACCTAACATATCATAATACACCTTACACATCTTTTCTCTAGGTTTTGCGATTTTGAGGAGGAGGCAACCGCCCACCTCTTAGCTTTTTAAGTCTCTCATGGATTGCTTGCAATCCATGAGTAGCTAAACCTTTTATACTTCTTTTCCTTAGGTACTTTTGATCAATGAATCTATGGTGAGACTTTTGTTCTTAATAATTTGAGTTTTTTTTGTTTGAATACGTTTCTTATCTCTATGCTTCATCTATGTGTTCATACTTTGATTGATTTGGTGTGCAACATATCTTGAGATTTATGAATGCTATAGTTAGATTCAAGTAGCTTGAGTCAAGTTAAAGTTGGTCCAAGTAACAATTGTAATTCTAGGAGTCCTAGGTTCAATGGGATATCAAACCTTGTTGAAATCTTTAGGCCAAGATGGAAATTAATGTAGGCAAGTTTGGTATTTATTTATCATGCATGTGGAAAAGTAAATCTTAATGCTTGTCCTATGATTCTTCACAGGTTGATGCTTGATTAGGAACAATAGGGATTAGTTTTAGCTAGTAGCAAGATTAATTCTCTTAGCATGTTGGAGGGTCGAGTATTCCTCTCCTATACCAATTATTCAAATGGAGTTGTTTAAGATATTAAGAGGATTACTTTGTTTCAATGAAAGTTGATGTCTACGTCTTACGCTATATACCGATTTGGGGTAATTTATGATTCTTAATTGATTGCAATTTAAGCCAAATTTATGTTCAGTGTCTATGATCCATGATTCACTTGATCAAAATAGTTGCCTAAAGGAGAAGAAGTATGCTTTTATTCATTGTTTTTATCAAACTCTTTTCTAGATTTTAAGTTAAGTTTTCTTTTAATTGTTTTCTAGTTTAATTAATCTATTTTGAAAAATCCTAAAAATCCCTTTTTAGTAAGCTTTTCTTTAGTACAATTTGCCTTTGATTTGCTCTTACCTTCTATGTGGATTCGACCCCTACTTGCCCTAACTAGTAGTTATTGGTTTGTGGGGATTTATCTTGTGATTTGATCAACGACCGATCAGGGAGTTTGTGCCAAAAGCACAAAGTATGTCTCCTAATTGTTGTAAGACAATAATACCCCGTAATAATTATTGTTTAGCCTTGAATTATAACATTTATTGATTTTAATGGTAAATATTAAAATTTAAACATATTGTTATAGGATTTTAGAAATTGAATTAAATAAATTAATAAAAGTTAATCATAATTTAATAGAATTTAGCCCCCAATATCATTATCGAAAGCTCTGACTAATCCGAATTTGACCTGAATCATTATTATTTTTAATTCTTTTTTAAAACTTCAACGTACAATACTACATTCCCACTATCAATCAAATTTTACAATCATCATCATCTCAATTGGAATAATTAACATTTTAATTTAGATAAATTAATATATTAATTCCATAATTGAAGTTATTAATTCCACCAAAACTTATCACAATTAAACAAACAGTTTGACTAACGGGTTTCCCAAGAGCACCCGCGATGAGCTAATTATTATTCTGGAGTTTGTGCTAAAAGCACAAAGTATGTCTCCTAATTGTTCTATGATAATAGTACCCCTGCAATGATTATTGTTTAGTCTTAAATTAAATAAAAGAAATTAATAAAAGTTAACATAATTTAATAAAATTTAGTCTCAAATATCATTATTGAAAGTTCTGACTAATCCCGATTGGACATAAGTCATTATTATTTTTAATTCTTTTTTAGAACTTCAACGTACAATACTGCATTCTCAATATCAATTAATTTCTATGGTCATCGTCATCTCAACTAAAACAATTAATATTTTAATTTAGATATATTAATATATCAATTTTACCAAAGTTTATCACAATTAAACAAATTGTTTGAGTCAGATAATTTGGGACAAAAGGAGTACTATTCTACCACTAAACTTCAGAAGTTGATAAGATTAGAAAGAGCTCAACCAACAGTGTTCTCTGTTTTAATTCTTCGTTAATATATTTACATTTTCTGAATTTCATTAACTTTTGTTGGCAAAAGCTGCAGGTATTTTATTTTTAGTCCTAAGAATTTAAGCTGGGAACCAAGTTGGTAATTTAAAAGTCACTTTAAATTTTTTTTTTCTAAAGAATTAATAGTCACTTCAGGGCAAAGGAATTTTTATCTAAATTTGCATAACAAATTAAATCATGCTTAGCGTAATGTTCTTTGTTCAATAACTTCTTTAGATAAGAAGGAGAGTACATGTTCAAACCATAAAAATCTTTTTTTTTTTAATATCTAAGCTTCCTGGACATGGATAAGCACTAAGTGTAAGATGTTGTTTTAGTGGAATGTGTTTGTTTGAAATTTAATTAGATTGCATTGGAAAATACAACCATTTAATTAGCAATGGTCAAATTGTTAAATATATATTCTTTAATAAAAACAAAGGAATTATGTATTTAATAAATATCCCACTACATATATTAGTACTATCTCCGTTTCTTTTTAATTGTCCCTTTTGACCGATTTATTTCTTTAAGAAAAGTAGTTAATTTCAGTTAGTTTCCTAAATTCTATTACAATTTCACTTAATCTTCCTATAATGCCCTTAAGTCATTGCTTCTCTCTAATTAAATGCATGTTTGACCTTTTAATTAAACTCATGTTTCAAGAAGGATATTTCTGAAAAGAAAATATGAGGGACAATTAAAAAGGAACAAGGGAAATGGACAATTAAAAAGAAACGGAGTATATAATAATTTCAATTAGCAATAGTCAAATTGTTAAATGTATATTCTTTGATAAAAAAAATTATGTGTTCTGTTATGGAATTATGGACTCCACACCACACTAAGCCCAACTATATTAAACCCATTTGGGCCTAAAAGAGAATCAAGCATTAATAAGAGAATTAAGGAAGATTACAAGGAGATTACCTGGAAGGTTCCCTGGAGCATCATCCACCGTTAGATATTACTTTGCTTACAAGTCAAGCAGATGAGCATTAAATGTACAGGGATTTACTCCACTATATAAAGGGAGTCACCTAAGCTATTTTACATACAACATACACACTTCAGATTTCTGTATTCTCCTCTCTCTAAATAATAGAAATTCTCACTCTTTTCTCTCTATCGTTCTTGGTGTTCTTCATTAGTTTTATAACACGTTATCAACACGAGAAAGCTCTGAAATATTTTGTCCCTTTTTTCAAGCATAATGTTTTCTCACCTCCCACACCATTAGATTCAAAATATCTTATAGAGTAACATATCAAAAATTCAGCCTATTCCGGCATCGTATCATATCACACCTTCCGGTCAAAATTTTAGAGTTGACCCGAGATCTGAAATTTTTCGACCATCAATTTTTCTCACCTCCCTTATCAACGGATTCTTTTCATCAATATCTTTCCAACGCCACCAGAATCACCTGAATTAGAGGACGGACGCGCCCTCACCTCCCGGTCAAAGTTTCTCACACGCTGCGTGCTGTTTTCTGCACAAGTCAATCCAGTCGGTTCGACCAGTAACTCGGTTCAAGTCAGAATATTATTTTAACTGGTTCGGTTGGTTTAAGACCGGTTTTTGGCACTACGAAACCGGTTCTTAAGGTTTTTCAGTGTCCTCTATTCAAAAATAAGGTTGAAATTATCTAATTCTATCTCTAATTATATGTTTATGTTATATCATTCATTATTAGAGATTTGTGGCATGAAATTTTTATTACTAACTAATAAAGTGTCAGGCTCCTCTGGAGACAATTATGGTAAAGTTTTGTCGTAGATACACTACCTCCTTGGTTTGGTGAGGTTTCGAGCACTGCTCATTGCCGAATAGCCAATCATAGGCATATTTCTAAACTCTCTGAATAAGAATGAATAAGAGTGTAGGCACCATGGACTATTCAAAGTCTCCAAATGACACCAGAAGTTGTCATGATAAATCTCCATTGACACCAGTTGTCATGATCTTATAATTGACACTAGAAGTTGTCATGATTTTGCAATTGACACTAGAAGTTGTCATGATTTCGCAATTGACACCAGAAGTTGTCATGATTTTGCAATGGACACTTGAAGATGTCACGACCTTGCAATTGACACCAGAATTTGTCATGATTTTGCAATTGACACCATAAGTTGTCATGATTTTGCAATTGACACCATAAGTTGTCATGACCTTGCAATTGACACCAGAAGTTGTCATGACCTTACAATTGACATTATAAGTTGTCATGATTTTGCAATTGACACCAGAAGATGTCATGATATTGCAATTGACACCAGAAGTTGTCATGATTTTGCAATTGACACCAGAAGTTGTCATGATTTTGAAATTGACACCAGAAGTTGTCATGATTTTGCAATTGACACCAGAAGTTGTCGATCTTGCGGTTGACACCATAAGATGTCATGATCTTACAATTGACACCAGAAGATGTCATTATCCCACAATTGACACCAGAAGTTGTCAATTGTCTTACAATTGACACCAGAAGTTGTCATGATTTTACCTTTCAAATTGACACAAGAAGTTGTCATATGCACTTTTAATTTGTTATTGACACCTGAAGTTTAGGCAAATTCTGTTTAAGGAGTTGGATTTTAAGTGAGACTGTTTGTGACTCCTCCATCTTTCCTGGGAATTTACCTGGTGTAATTTTTAGTACGCTTGTTTACTCTATATTTGAGACAACATCTTGTTGATAAAATATTCATTTGACACCTGAAGTTGTCAACATTAGTGCAAATGGGAAATATTGAGAAAAAGGAAAATGCATGTTTGCTTGATAGTGCTACGATACATACCATTTTACGTAGTAAATACGTTTTCTCAAGTGTGACATTGTGCAAGCAAATGTCAATACCATATCTGGTGCTACCAATATAATAGATGGCTTTGGATATGCCATATGCCATACATAGTTGTTTTATGGCACTGTTTTGCATCATGAAGATGCAATATTAAAAGGTAAATCAATGAGGAAGTTGCTCAGTTGTACACTGTAATGGGTAACATCTTGAGACAACAACTGAAATAAATAAAGATATTCTAAAGTATCACTTTAAGATGGGCCAGAAGACCATCTATGAAAGGCTAGAAGCCTATATAACTGGGTTGAATGTTTTTCCCCCAAAAGAGTTACTATTATGCCTTGAAAATTGAACACTGATGTGTTTAAACTTTGGCATGATTGCCTTGGTTATTCAGGCGCGATGATGATACAAAGAATCATCAAGAATATAAGGAGACACATTTTGAAAGACACAAAAGTCTTGTTCTCCAAGGATTACATTTGTGAATATTATTCACAAGGAAAACACATTCTCTCAAGTACAAAATTATTGTCAATTACTGATAGAGTTTTAACACCTGCAGTTGTCATAATAACATTGTTTCCGGAATCATCTATTTTATAGATTATGGTGAATGGCAATGACTTTTGTCTTGATATTGAGATGCATCTCCGTAAGGCCTTGCGAATAATATTAATGAAAAGTGAGATGCTAATTACATGCGTAATTTTTATGGGCTATTATAGAAGCCAACATTATGGCCGTTATAGAGGCTAGTAATCATGAGCCATAATAAAGGCCATGAACATATTGAAAATAATTACTATGGGCTCTTATAGAGGCCATAACTATACTTATTACGCCCCTTTTGAACCTTTGAGCATATACATATTATTCTCATGAGAATGAAAGTTTATCTATAGATAATGGCTCTATGAATCATAAATGGCCAGAAGCCTATGAAATGACTGAACAGAAGGCTCGTACTTGTAGTACGAATAAACATTTGGATGATATTTATTTGGTCTCCCTGACGGAGAAATATATGCGTGTAGAGCTCCACGTCATTGCAAATCAATGCCCTTTCAGTCATAGAATTTCCCTCTTCAATTAGTCCTAGGCCATGAGCCGGACATTTCACATGTTTGCACCCTTATTTGCGCTATTCAAGTGCCTATAGCACCACCGCAAATGACTAAAATGGGTCCCCAACGACGTGTGGCCATTCATGTTGGGTATGATTCACCGTCCATTATTAGGTTGTTTCAACCATTAACGGGTGCTTTACTTACCGCAAGATTCGCGGATTATCATGAGACTGTGTTCCCATTACTTGGGAAACCTAAGGCTTCCAAAGATGGATAGCGTGAAAACCTAAAGTTTTCTCATAGGAAAAAACTGTCTCATTAAGACCCAATAATACATGAATATGAAAGGTGCAAAATTTGATCCATTTGCAAGTTATTGCAATCAATTGCCCAATATATTTCATCAGACTGCTAAAATTACAATTTTAAGCTGTGAATGTTCCAAGCTAAGATAGATGTTCTTGAAGAACATGATGGATCAAAGTGACCATGCCTGAAGCATGGAAAACCGATGGGATCAAAAGATGTAGTTCCTCGAAAAAGAAGGGGGAGGAATTTAGAATCTGCTCCAGAAGAGCATATTGGTCTTTATCGAGGAAACCAAGTTGCCCCTCATAATGGTACAAAATAGAGAGAGCATAACATTGCTTAATATTGCCCTTGAAGAGGCACAAATTCATGAGCACATTGCCCTTGTTGTGGCTCAAACCCATGAAAATATCACTGATCTTGGGAATACTAGATTTTCCATTAGGATTTAAAACTGAGGTGTATGCTTAAAGCATACAAGATTTGCAATGTGCCTGAAGCATACACTTCCCACAACTTATTCTCAAAAGTTGCAAAAGATCTTTATATGGGTTGAAGCAATCCAGCCACATGTCGTATCAACGCTTTAGCGTGTACTTGATTAAGGAAAAGTATAAAAAGATCCTATCTACCCATGTGTGTTTATTATGAAATCGTAAACTGGATTTGCTATAGTAGCAGTTTATGTCGACGATATAATTTAGAACTCCTGAAGAGTTGTCCCAAACTGCTAACTATTTGAAAATGAGTTTGAGAATTTGGGTTAAACCAAATTATGCCTTGGTCTAGAGCTTGAGCATAAAGTAAATGATATACTTTGAGCACCCCTATGGTTATAAGGTCCATTGATCTCTAAATAGACATTTTTCGTCCTAAACAAACCGATAAGGATATGTTTGGTTCTGAATTACCATACCTCAATGTTATCGGGGGGATTTATGTATTTGACACAATAAATGTGACCTAAAATCGCATTTGCGATAAATTTGTTGGCATATTTCAGTTATTAGCCAACTCGGAGATATTATTTCATCTCCGTTGTACCATAGTTTTGGGGTTATTTTAAGAAAACTACTATTCTTGGTTTAGTAGGATTTGTTAATGCGGAGTATTAGTCTGATCTGTATAAAGCTCGCTCACAAACCGGTTACCTGTTATGCTATAACGATACAATTATTCTTGGTGTTCTACTAAGCAAAAGCTAGTAGATATATCTTCCAACCACTCTGAGATTATTTCCCTTTATGATGCTGAAAGAGAGTGTGTTTGATTATGATTTTGTTATAGCACATATTCAAAGGAATTGTGTATTGAAATCGGTTATAGACTCTCCCATGATAATTTATGATGATAATGTTGCTTGCATTGCACATGTTAGGGAGAATATATTTAAGGATGATTAGACCAAGAACATCTCGCCAAAATATTATACTCATAAACTCCAAGAAAGTCGACAAGTTGATGTTAAACAAATTCGCTCCATTAACAATCTTGCACATCTATTTACAAAATTGTTGCCAGCATCAACATTTGAGAAATCATTTTGTGGCATTGGTATATGGCGAGCTAGTAAGATGCAAGATTGAATTCCCCACAAGTGGAAATGTTTAGATACCCCGGAAGTGGTTGTTTATTTTAATTCGGGGGGAGCGATTATGAGTATAAAGTGCGTTGCACTCTTTTTCCCTTATGATCGGTTTTGTCCCATAGGGTTTTCCGACTTAAGGTTTTTAATGAGGCAACAATAGCACATCTAGATGTAATTGTCTTGAAGACACTTACATGGACTTAATTGCTCTAGCACTCTTTTTCCCTTCTGTTCGGTTTTTCCCACTGGGTTTTCCGACACAAGGTTTTTAATGAGGCAATAAGGAGCACATGTAATATTTGTCCAAAAGACAAATAGACTTGATATGCTGCACTCTTTTTTCCTTATGACTGGTTTTGTCTCATTGGGTTTTCCAGCTTAAGGTTTTTAACGAGGCAATTAATAAGTCCGATTAAAGTGGTGTTCTGTTCAAGGGGGAGTGTTATGAACGTGATGATTAACGTATTGGACTTCCCAACATTTAGGCCCATTTGCTTTAAGAGAGAATCAAGCATTAATAAGAGAATCAAGGAAGATTGCAAGGAGATTACCTGGAAGGTTTCTTAGAGCATCCTACACCGTTGGATATTACTTTGCTTGCAAGTCAAGCAAATTAGCATTAAATGTACAGGGATTTACTCCACTATATAAAGGGAGTCCCCTAAGCTATTTTACATACAAAACGCACTTCAGATTTATGTATTCTCTTCTCGCTGGAATAATAGTAATTCTCTCTCTTTTCTCTCTATTGTTCTTGGTGTTCTCCATTAGTTTTATAACATATATTCAAAATAAATATCCCACTTATTTTGAATGGAAGGGAGTAGTAATTATCTTCATATATCCGAGTTGTCCTTTTAAGTTTGTTTTACAAATGTTAAGTGGCACTCGGGGAAAAAAATGAAGGAAAAAAAAAGAAAGAAAAAAAGCTAATAAAAGCTTAAGCCTAGTATCTGAATCTGACTCCACAATTTTTAAATGACACAATAGCAAAGTTCGCTCTTTTTTTTGGATAATTAAAGTTGGCTCTTTTTTTAATAGGGCAAACGTCTTTGTAAAACTAAAATTGGAGGTGGAGATCAGAGATTTTTTTTTGGAGATAAGAGATTGAAGGGAGTTGATAATGTGTATGTGCCTGTCTCTCTGGATTGAAGCCGGACCTTTTTGCTTGCTGTTTTACCTGTTTAGCTTTGCTTGTTGGAATCAGCAGAAAATGTGGAAGAAAAAAAAAGGAAGCCAAAAAGTTTATCAAATTGATTATGATTACTCCTTTTTATTAATATTTTTTATTAAGATCGGGATTACTCCTTTTCTCTTTGATAGAAATCTAAGGCAAGAATATAAGCTTTTGTTTCAGATGTCATGTTATCGTGAATCTCAGATTTGCTATCTAATAGGAGTATCATTTTACAGTATATTTATGCCAATTTTGATCTCAATAATATTAAACAAAGAATTCTTAGCAAATCTAAGTAAATGTAATATATGATATATCCTACTTTGTTGGCTTGTTGGAGGCTTTTGTAGAGATTTGAGGATGTACTGGAGAAGCTTTTCCTTTTGGCTTGAATTGCAAGTATAGTTTTCCCAAGTCAGTTATAAGGAACAAAATCTGATTAATCTTTTAGTCTAAATAAATGCTGTTGTTGTTTGGAAAAGTGAAGCAAACGATTAGATTGTCTACTAAAGCCAAGAGAATTTTCATATATTATTCCAATATTGAAGGCTGCTTACAACAGATTTTTGTCAATGGTCAGATCTCAAAATAGGAAGCAGGGTTTACATTGGAATTGTGATTATTTTTCCTACATCTAAATTCTCTATTGACTAATACTATTACTTCTCCTTTCCCTTTACTGAGGTTGGTGGTCTGGAGGCCCTAGTCCAACTTCAACAGGTCCTTCCATTTCTTGGTACCTGCTCAGCAAATTTTTTCAAGTTAGAAATGGCATGTGTTGTAACACTTTTATTTTATGTATTAAAGGGTGGCATAATAAACCTACATAATTTGAACCAATCCAACTTCTTGAATTTCCAGGTTCACATAGATTTTAGAGGCAGAGTAGGACATGAGATATGGAGCACCATTAAAGGTCTTTACAATCATTCATGCAAAAACCAAGATAGGCTTTGGTTGAACTCCAAACAATTGAGTGATATCAAGGGTGTTGTAGGAACTTTCTCAGAGGGTGATTTTCAGGCGCTTGTTGTTGTATTAGAGCTTTTACAATAGTAGGAAATTGAACGTGGGAATTATAAGTCATATATATGTAAAAAGCTTTTATCATAAACTTACTACAGGGACATTATGTAGAAATCTCTTTTTGGTGACACTAATCCACCAGATATATGAATTGCTGCAACTGGAGTGATGTTGAAAAGGATTCCAACAGCATTTGTGAAAAAGGAATTTAAATTTCTGTTTTGGATCCGACAAATTTTGTTAACACATGCATGTACTAAAAACTTGTATCTTATTACCTGCAAGGAATTTTTCTCGGTTGGCCAGGTAGGAGAGGTGGTTCTCTGCTGTAAAATCAAAGCAATGCCTTGAATATGAGGCAACATCGCCAGCAATAGGGTGTAGGATAGTGCTTTTTGAGAGGTACATAACATAGCTTGATGGGGATGCTATGTACCTCATTCTGGGAAGCTCCAACCCCAAAACCCGTAATTTCCATAGAGTGCACCTTCAATAAGAAGGGGCCTGAAGACTTGCATGTCTCTTTCTGCAATCTGGACATGGATTCCATTGCCCTAAATATAAGAAAGTTTAGTTATAAGTTTGTGTTTTAAGATTGAGAGCAAATATATGAAATATAAAGATTTTGAATATTAATCTAGCAATCTTACTGTATGGTCAGTTGCAACAAATGCAATTCCTAGGCATTTTTGTTGAAGTTAGTTGAACAAAGCTAAAGCTTTGACAGTTAAGTTAGTTGAAATAGTTTTTTCAAGTTGCTTTTTTGTTGCTGGACTTGTTCACATTCAGCAGGCTTTTTGCAACTCCTTTTAACCAATGAAATTGGAGCTTTTTAATCAGTTTGCAAGTGGAGCTTGAAGCAAGTAGCAGAAGCAGGCAGCTGAAGTGCAAGTGGCAATCTCGAGCAGCCCTTGCCTTCATTTTAACCAATAGCAGCTCAATGTATTCCCACTTTATGTGAATTATTGATTTGTTGCCTTATCTTTGTTTTACTTGTCATTTTAATCAAAATCATTACGTTTTAATCCACTTGTAACCTTACCCTCTATAAAGGGAAATGAAATGAAAACAGCAGCTGTGTGCTTAACAGCCCTTTCAACCAATTCCTCTGTTCTTTCCATTTTTTGCAAATATTTTCCTTGTTTTTCATTGTTTTAATCCTTTTTGAACCCAACAAATGGTATCTAGAGCCTTTGATCTTTAAAGTACCTGAAAATGGAAAGTTCAGAATCTTCAAAACAAACACAAACACAAACATCAACCTCAAAAACCAAACCATATTACATTGAAATATCCAGTTCAAATCTGCCTTCACCTCCAACTTTCAAAGGTGAAAATTATCACATATGGCAGATTAAGATGAAAACTCATCTTCAAGCTTTATGCCTCTGGGATATGATCGAAGCAGGAAGAGAACCATCTCCTTTGGGCCTTGAGTCAGAAGAAGATGTAAGGCAATATCATATTGCTGTTTCAAACAAGTTCAAAGCACTTACCATCCTGCAGAATTCTGTCTCTGAAGATATCTTCTCCAGGATCATGACTTCAACAACTCCATGGGGAGCTTGGAACCAGCTTAAAGAAGAGTTCCAAGGAACAAACAAAACCAGAAAGCAACAGCTTATCAACCTGAGAAGACAATTTGAAAATTTCAGAATGCTTGAAGATGAACCCGTGAAACAATATGCAGACAGAATCATCATGACTGTGGTGAACAAGATCAGACTCCTTGGTGACAACAACTTTGGAGAAACAAGGGTGGTTGATAAGATCATGAGCACCTTGCCAGAGAAGTACGAGAACACTATAGCAACCATGGAGATGATTTCAGAAGACAGTGAGTGTACCTTGAAGGAGCTGCTGAATGCTATGTATGCAGTTGAGCAGAGAAGGGCAAACAGGCAGACACTGAAGGTTGAAGGTCCAATGGCTGTTACAAAGCTTAGAAACAAGTTTAAACAAGCTTATGATGACAGAAAAGATAAAGGCAAGAAGCCTGAAACAAGCAAAGATGATGAAAAGGGAGAATATCCTCCATGTGCTCACTGCAAGAAGACAAATCATCAGTCTAAATACTGCTGGTACAGGCCAAATGCAATCTGTAAATTCTGCAAGCAGCTTAGTCATGTGGAAAAGGTGTGTAAAAGCAAAAAGAAGAAGAAGAAGCAGGCCAATCAAGCACAGGCTGAGGAAGAAAGCAGTGAGCATGATGAGGAGCTGTTTGTTGCTAATTGCTTTGCTGCAAGAGATCAAAACAACTCAGCTTGGCTCATCGATAGTGGTTGCACTCACCACATGGTTGCAGATGAGAAGATGTTTAGAAGCTTGGACAGAACTTACCAGTCAAGGGTAAGGATTGGCGATGGAAGCTATTTGAAAGTCACTTGCAAGGGTGATGTTTTGGTACAAACTCCATCAGGTACTAAATTAATTCTAGATGTTCTTTTAGTGCCTGTTATTTCTCAAAACTTAGTAAGCATTGGCCAGTTACTTGAAAAGAACTATTCTATTGAATTTAAGGGCAAATCATGTATCATTTATGAGCCCTCTGGTCTTGAGCTACTAACCCTGCCAATGATAGATAGAAGCTTTTATTTAAAGCTTGAAGGAGATTATGCATTTATGGCTAAAGAAGATGCTGCAGCACTTTGGCATAGAAGGTTGGGGCATGCCAGTTACAGTTCAATGAAGAAAATGCAGAATATGGTGGATGAACTGCCTGAAATTAATGAGGAGAGTACTGTGTGTGATGTGTGTCAGTATGGGAAGCAAAACAGGTTGCCTTTTCCAAATCAAGCAACTTGGAGAGCAACTCAGAAGCTGGAACTTGTGCATTCGGATGTGTGTGGTCCTCACAAAACTCTCTCATTGAATGGCAGTAAGTTTTTCATTCTTTTTATTGATGATTTGACAAGAATGACATGGATTTATTTTATGAAAGTGAAATCTGAAGTCTCAGAAGTTTTTTGGAAGTTTAAGGCACTGGTTGAAAACCAATCTGGGCAAAAAATGAAGATGATAAGAACTGATAATGGCACTGAGTATACCTCAGAGCAGTTTGAAAAGTTTTGTGCAGATGCAGGGATTGAACATCGACTTACTGTGACTTACTCTCCACAGCAGAATGGGGTTTGTGAGAGGAAGAATAGAATAGTAATGTCCATGGCCAGGTGTCTTATGTTTGAGAAGAACTTACCAAAGATGTTCTGGGCAAAAGCAGCAAGCACAGCAGTGTATTTGCTTAACAGAATTCATACCAAAGCAGTTAAGCAAATGACACCTTTTGAATGGTCTTCATATCATCAAGATGACTTCAATCAAGGCCCATGAGTGCATCCTTGAATCTTTTAGCTCTTGCTCTAGTCATCGGACCAATAGGCATCTTCAATGGATCGAATGACATCTTTTTGGTGCTTGGAACATGCTTATCAATATCTCCATGATCTTCATGCATATCCATGCTTCCTTTCAGCCCTTGCACATCCTTTCCATGCTCTCCATGCTTATCTTCAAGTCCATAATAAGTCCTTGGTGCATCATTCCCTCCATGATAAGCCTTGGGCGCATCATTCCCTCCCCCTTGAAAAAGATTTGTCCTCAAATCTTGCTTGTAAGGAGTTTCCCATGAGCTAGTAGATGATGTAAAGCTCTTCTTGGTCAAACTAACATCATTAACGAAATTATTCATACTTTGATTAAATTTTTGGGAACGATTATACATTCGTTGCATCCAATTTTTAATCTCGGTAGCCCAGTCATTGGCATGATTTTGCTCTTCTTCCATTGTACCTACACAAAAGAAAGTTAATAGCAAAAATTCCTCACAAGTGTGTGTGTGTATACCTTGTGTGCTCTCGTGTTTGCACTCAACCAAGGAACCTGCAAAACCACAATCAAAGTAATCCAAATCGCAACACAATTCAAGAACCCTAGTACCACTTAATTCCAATTATGTACCACTTGTATCCAATAGGGCCTGAAATTCTTCAAATTAAACATTCAATTACAGCAAAATCAACCCCCAAGAACTTCAAACAAACAATCAATTAGGGTTAATTGCAACCAATTGAATCAATTGCACAAAGCAAACCCTGGATAAGAAGCCCTTGAACACCAAATTTTCAGTATTTTTCCCAGAAAGATCACACTGAAAGAAGTCTAATTCTCAAATTTCAAAGCTTTCCAAGCTCAAACGAATCCATAACAAAAATCACAAGTTTCTGGTCGAATTTTTTTATTATTATTATTATTTTTGATATTTTTCGATATAACTACTAGTTATAAGGACCTCAAATCTGAAATTTCAAAATAAACGGAATTAAGATGAATCCGCTATGATTTTTCAAAGTTTCTGATTTTTTTTATTGGGCACATCAAGTGGAGTGTGTAGCTCATTTAGGATTTGATAAGTTCCTTAGTAGTCAGCATAATAAGCATATAGTCCCTTGTTTCGATGAGTGTTTATTGGCTCACTTGTGTTTAAGATATTATTACTGTAGATTCTTTGAAGCTAGTATAAGGTGTTGTCAGCGTTGCCCATATATTTAATACCAAGAGTAGAGTTTGACCTCTGGTAAGGTACTTCATTTTCAAAGTACTACTAAGTAGCAACTACTTTAGTTAAACTTGCTTTTAATATTTGCTAGTCAGTAGTAGTCTCTTATTTCTTTTGAGGTCTTAATTTCCCCACATTTATTAATAATTTACAAAAACAACTACTACTTTAGCTAGTAATTTAAAACTTTGTGATCAGGATCATTTACTCGAGAAAGGGGAGAATGATTTTGGGAGATGGGAAAAATGAAGAAGAGATGATATAGACATATATTATCTAAGTAAAAAAAAAATGGGGAGACCTTTGTGTATATCTAAACAGGTCCTAAATGTCAGGACTATATATTAACTTGGCCAACCTCCTTCTTTAGAAAGCGTTGGATTATTTTTTTAATAAAAAAGGCAAAAACTAGAAAGCAAAGGAACATAATACATATGAATTGGCTAAACAGATTATTCAACAACTCTGTAATTTTATGTCCAACAAAGGGATTATGAAATCCAAAAAAGCTTTCAATTATCCAAATTAAATAACTAATACTCCCTATATCCCATTTTATAAGTCCTTTTTAACTATATCATCAAGATTATGAAAGTTAGTTAGGACTCAAAATTTTATGTAGTTTTATATTGTTCTTCTATTTTTACCCCTATACTCTTTCACCCACTCACTCTCTCTCCTCTTACTCACTTTCTTAACTACCCTATCATTTTCAAGGCTAATTTTGGAAACAACTTATAAATATGCATTGGGTTTAGAAAGTGGACTTATATTTTGGGACAAAAAAAGCTTCTAAAAGGAGACTTATAAAAAGGGACAGAGGGAGTATATTCTTAATAAGAAGGAATACATAAAAACCATCAGTAATTGTTCTAGGAAAATATATATTCTAAAATTTAATACTAATATACTAAGACTGTAATGTAATTGAAAGCCCCCAACATGATCATTCTTCAATCAGCCTTCAATTTATTTTTGTTTGCTTATTCCCTGTTCCCTGTAGGAGACAACAACATACAAACCACATTAGCCACAAAATATGAACAAATATCAGTCACTTTTTCTCAATTACACTACATATAGACTAAAATAAAATACATAAAAGAAACATATATAGACTAAAATAAAATACATAAAAGAAACATATATAGACTAAAATATATAAAAGAAATGGACATGCGAACCAAGGAAAGATGTCACTTGCTCAGCTAATTTCAGCTTACTAAATATTCAAACTTATAAAGAGACAAATATTTTTTTTTTCTAATCCAGGTCAGGTCTTTGTAAGGCAACCTTCTCTGACGGTTTTCCTCCTCTTTTCCTCTCGGGTATGGTCATCTCTGCTGTTGGACTGAGATTTATGTTCTGTTATTGGAATCATCCATTGCAATGCCTCCTTTCTTGTATTGGAAATCTATCTTTTTGCTGATTTTTCCCTTGCTTCTTCATCGGAAATCACATCCCAAACCTACATATTAACATTCATATAAATCGACAAAACGACCACTTTGTCCCCTGAACTTGTTGTGTCTAGACGAAATACCCCCTAAACTTCAATTTTGGACAATTTCCCCCTTTAACTCCCAATTTGGGGCTCCGTTGCCCCTCCTCTAACAGACGTGCGTCACGTGACGCACGTGCTTAACAGCGCCGTAACGGCGCCGACGTGGCTTGCCACGTCATGCCACGTCGGACAACTGGGCCCTGCCCCGCTAACCCGACCCGTTAAACCCGATTTCCAACACACCCGAACCGTTACAACCCAAGAAATAAATGGAAAAATGAAAGAACACCGGAAAAGAGAACACCAGAAAGTCTCTGCAATTCCTCAAATTCACCATTGCTGGCTTTTGCTCCTCGATTGCTGCTGCTCCACTATCGAATATTGCTTCCAAGTACCCATTTATCCAGTCGTTCCCTTCCATTTTTTTTATTCACCCCCACCGATAACCAGAGAAAACAGAGGAACAAGAAAAAGAAAAAAAAAGTCTGCTTTTGTTACAGATTCCTTGGCTTTTCTTGAGCTAAGAAAACATGGCTCTTTCTTAGTTAATAGTTTTACGAGTTTTCCAATATTATCAAAAACAACGTGTGGAGAATTGAAAATTGTCTTTGATGTTTCAATATAACTGTACTTAGAACTCAAAAACAGAGTAAAATTGCAAAATTGTGTCCCTCTAGATTTGCATTTAAAGCTGGAAAAAAACACAACCGAAAGAAATATCTGTAGTTGTTGAATTGAAGCAGGCGTTTTGTCTTGGTATCTACGTTGAAATGTGAAGAAGAAAATAAGCAAACTTTTTGTGTCAAAAATAAAAAATAAGAGAAGAGTTTTGGTAATGGGGAATTGAAGATGGTGCTTTAAGCTGAGAATAGGAGAAAACAGCGCTGCAAAATGATGTCAATATTCTCAATATTCACTTGGATTTGATTGTAATGTTTCTTTGGACAGTAAGCACCAACTCTGATCGTAGTGGTGTTTTATATTTGTCTTAAGAGTTAGGACTATGTGATAAGGTTTACTCAAAAAAAAAAAGACTATGTATTAAGGAAAAATTAATGAAAATACCAAATGCAAATAGACAAGGCTGTAGTTTTCAACATTTGCTGTTTCAACTTTACATTTCATCAGTTCTTAACATTTAGAAACTGAAAATGCTATATCCAGCATAAATGCTATATCAACTCCAATGTGCCAATTACTAAGGTTTAGTAATGGACAAAATATCTTCAAAAGATTGACAAAATATGGACAAAAAGAAATGTTTTACAGCCACATATAATGCATCATATTTCAAAGTAGCCTAAATTATACTATAAGGAAGACTAAGACACCAACATTCATTTATTTTTCTTCACCGACTCTTGTGTCCCGACTGGGTCAGCAGGGGCCTTTCTCTTCCCTTTGGTTGAACCCTTGTGTGAAGTCCTGCTTAGAAGTGACCCAGCTGCAGATGTTGAAGCACCCATAGTTGAAACATACATATTTGCAGCAATCTCCTTGGACCTACTGTATCCATACTACAAAATGGCCAAAACATATTGTCCAAATTATAACTCTAATCATCAGTTGGATAAAAGCATAGTTAGGGTATATGTAATAACTTACATATGGTTTTGGGTCTCCATTTTTCTGATTACACAAACTCATGCCTTTGAATGATGGCTTCCTCTGTCTGCATGGCCTATCAATTGGATAGGCTGCATGTGCTTTACCCTTTCCTTTAGGCTCAGTTGGTGGTGTTGTTCTTGGTGGCTTGAATGGTCTTGCCTGAACTCCAGTATGTGGTTCTCGAATTACAATTCCAGGCAAACTTCTTGCCTATTACAGCAAAAAGGAATTAGAGCACACTTTGGTTAAAATGATGCAAAAAACATAGTGAGGGGTCTTACACTTTGAGGTTTAGATCTTGACTGCTCTGCTTTGGTTGCAGCATTTGTAGACAAACTTTTCTTCCTTGCAGTTTAGGGTGCCTCCTGAAATAAAACACAATATTGTAGTCAATATAATAGTCCAAACCAGATTTTAGTTCTAACTTTGAAAAAAAAAAAAAAGGTTACACATGACACTTACAATTGCTTGGGGCCTCCTACAAGCAGTTCTGTTATGACCTTCAGCCCCACATTGTCCACATGTAATTATAGTTCCTCTTCTGCTGAGTTTGCCAGTTTTCTTAGGTTCATCCTTTTTCTTCCTCCGATTGACTTTAGGCCTTCCAACCTTTTCTCTTGTACGTAGTGGAGGTAATAATGGCTCTCGGCCAGTTTTAGCCCACTCATGATCTCCATTAATTGGTTGCAAGTCATATGCATATGCCTTCAAGTATGTCTCCTTGTGGTAATAAGGGTGAATATAGTCATCCGGATCCCCTTTCAAGTGCCATATTACACTGCATGCATGAGCACAGGGAATTCCAGATAGCTGCCATGCCCTACAGTCACAGGTCCTGTTCCTTAAATGCACTATATACTTCATCCTCCCCTTTTTCACTTCACAGCCATTCTCACTCTCCCATGACAGGCGCCACCCATGAGCTTCCATCTTTTGCTTATCAAATTTCTGCTTGATTAATGGTCCATAATTGTTCCTCCAAGAATTTGAAAATTCCCTCTTCTGCAAGATTCTCCTCATTGTCTGTTCTCTAATTCCCTCCAACAATGAGATGATACTTTTCATCCTAGCCTCCACTATGACAGAGTTAAATGATTCGCAAACATTATTATCTACAAAATTACACTTACTGTTTTCCCTCTGGAAAGCTCTTGTCCACTGTCTAGGGTGTTTGTGACGTTGCATCAACTCATCTGCACTTATTTTATGAGCCTTCCTGAGTTCCGCAAATCTATCTTCCCATTGTCTTTCAGTTGTGGCTTTGACAATATTCCAGTACATGGCTTGAAATGGTCTTCCGTGCTTCCTTCCTCCCCAGTTGGAATAGACATGTCACGCACAGTTTCGATGCTCAGCAGCAGGAAGAACTTGTATGATAGCTGTATCTAAGCCCTGCAAACCAACCGAAAATAGCAAATGTGTCAACAGACAACAACTAATCAAATATAGTCAACAAAATGGTAAAATTTGAAAAAAAAACATTTACCTTCATTTGGTCAGTCATCAAAGTGACTTTGCCCCCATCACCAAGGTCAAGATCTTCACTAAGCAATTGGGTATCAGAATTTGGGTATCAGAATTGGTCTGTTGCTAAAATGACGAATTGGTCTTTGCCTGTAATGTTTCTTTGGCGAGTCAACATTAGGCCCCCTAACTTCTGGTTCTGGTTCTGTGCCATCAACGAAATCGTCCAGGCTAACATCTTTTATTTCCATTCTCCATGTGCGTGCTTGAGAGAAGCATATACCAATCGCATCTAAATTAAACCAACTTAAATTCAGAAACACTTAAAAGGAAACAATAGTAACCTTGGCACGCCTCATATCTGCTGCCTGGTATTAGACAGAGGAGATCAATCAAACCTTAATTAATAATGAAATAATGAAACAGAAAGAAAGAAAGAAAGAAAGAAAGAAAGAAAGAAAGAGGGAGTAGCATCCAAGAACTAAGGATACATCATACCGGCCAGAGAAAAAATTAAAATAACGAGTAATCAAATGGAACAGCAAGATCAGAAGATGCGAGGAGAACATACCAAGTTTGATGAGAGGATGCTATGATTGAGTAGTGAATGAGATAATTAGAGTGCGCTATATATACTATATTATAGTACTAAATAACACTTATACCTCCCCATTAAAAGATAAACATCAACAAACTGATAAGATCATATGCGAAAAACCAAGGTAGGTGATCAGTTAACAGAAACCCCATTGCCCAAACATTAATGACATAGGCCCCCTAATTAAGTCAACATATATACAAAGGTCGAGACAGAGCTCCAAAACAGAACAAACATACATCCACATGTGATTCAGCAATACGATTAATCAACAAAAATGGAGCAATAGTTGACAAAAAGAAACTGCATAATTTTAACAAGATATATAATTTGAAACCAATTTTCATTCATTTCCAACCAAATTCCGGTAAATAAAAAATAAACTTGGATAATAGGAGGGGGGGCTGCCTACGTGGCATAGCTGTATGCATAGCTCCATTGCCTCTAACTTGAGAAATTATTACATGGGACGGATCCACCACGTCAGATATGGGTCCGTCCAATGTAATTACGACACATCAGCTACTCTAGCCATGTCATATGGACCCACCGTTAATGTCTAACTCACGTTAAAGTATAACGTTAATAATCCTTGATAATCCAATGTTTATACCCTCTCTTCCATAGTCAACGCTTCAACAAACTGACAAAAACCAAAATCAAATCGAAAATTGTTATGCGGCTTCAAAATTCAACACCCAAAATTAATTAGAGTTCATACCGCTCCAAGAAAAATTGACTGGCTTCCTTACAATTGATAGATGGATGCGCAAGAAGGAACAATTTCGATTGAATCCTGCTCACTGCTTCTTTCTTTTATATAAAAGTTTTTATCATACAAAAATTGATTGTCTTTCTTTTTATTTTGCACATGAAAAAGTTGTTTTTGTGTAAACACGATCATCATGTTCTCTTTGGGCATGAATGAGTTTTTATTTTCTTTTTACTAATTTTTCTTGCTAGTTCTCATATTATCATGTTGTAAATGTGAGATTTTCTCCTTGTTGGGTTTTAAATTCAATCTTTAGAGGATTTTCTTTTGTCGTTGGTAAATGCATACCAACTGTTTGTGATTTTGCACAGCTCAAGCAATTATCATGGCTTCAAGGTTGTAAGCCATTGAAAGCAGCAGGGTGAGACATAAAGCTTATGCTCACTGCTGCCGAAGAAGCAGAATCAATCTAGACAGACAAGTTTGAAGAAGCAGAACCCTAATTAATTTTGGTTGTTGAATTTTGAAACCGCATAATAATTTTCGATTTGATTTTGGTTTTTGTCCGTATGTTGAAGCGTTAACTACGAAACGGTATAAATGTTGTGTTAACCGGGATTATTAACGTTACTTTAACGTGATTTAGTCATCAACGATGGGTTCATATGACATGGCTAGAGGAGCTGACGTGTCGCAATTATATTGGACGGACCCATATCCATCCCATGTAATAATTTCTCCTCTAACTTTATGATATGGTTGGTTTGGATTTGGATACCTAAAATTCAAAATACTCATACCGACTCTAAAAAATAAGTATTCATATCCAACGCCCAAATGTAAGACTACTTATTAGTACAAAGTAGAAACAACTACACTGTAGAAATTCCGCTCTCTCAGTGTCTCACTCGGTGCCGCTTCCGCTTCCAATTTGGAATCGAGAATTCAAGGTAAATTAAAATCCGTTTTAACTTCTCCTAACGTTTTACCAAGGGAAAGTGAAAGTCGAACTCCCCCCGCCTTACCATCGCCATTTTAAAACACACTTACTTGAAATCCCAAAGCCAAAGGCGCAAAATTTTCCCTGCAGCTCCCATGGATGAATCGGCGGCAGACCCAAATTCGCTTTGCACGTATTTAGATGAATGGGAAGATGATGATCAAGGGTCGAACCCTTCCCAGTCTTCCACCGACACTTTCTTTCTTGGCTTTGTCATTGCCAACATCGTCGGCCTTAAGTATTACAGAGGCAGAATCAACGGCCGTGAAATGGTGGGTCTTGTGCGGGAACCTCTTAACCCTTACGACCCAAACGCCATCAAAGTTCTCAACACCAAAACCCTTCAAGTCGGTCATATCCAGCGCGACGTTGCGGCCGTTCTCGCGCCTTTGATCGACTCTAACATCATTTCCGTCGAAGGTATTGTGCCTAATTCTCGTAATGCTGGTAATAAGTATAGAATTCCATGTCAAATTCACATTTTTGCTAGAGTAGAAGCCTTTGACTCTGTTACTTCCGCCATTTCGCGGGCTGGCTTGGAGTTAATTACCCAAGCTAGTGTGTCTTTTACGTTGTCTGAGGCTGCCGTGGTGAAGGGAGCCATGGTTGGAGGAGATGAAAAGGATGTGGATGAGGTTTTTAAGTTGGTTGATGAGAATGTTAGCAAGAAGGCGGTAATGGAACCTGTGGAGCCTCCTAATGAGGCTATTAGAACCCAGCTTTTGTTGCACCAGAAAGAGGGTTTAGGATGGTTACTTCATAGGGAGAATTCGGGTGACCTGCCCCCTTTTTGGGAGGAGAAAGGTGGCGATTTTGTAAATAGCTTGACGAATTATCAGACTGACAAACGTCCTGACCCTCTGCGTGGAGGGATTTTTGCTGATGATATGGGGTTAGGCAAGACTCTAACTTTGATTTCTTTGATTGCGTTTGATAAATTTGGTAGCTTTGCTTCAAGTTCTAGAAATGCTGCTATAGAAGAGATTCCTGAAGAGGATTTGAAGAAGGGAAAGAGGGGTAGAGTTAGTAAGAAGGGTACTCGAACACGAAAAACACCTAGGACTGTGGATATCGGATTTGGCAAAAAGGTGAGGGAATCTGTGGATGTAGTTGATGAGTGTGTGAGTCTTTCAGGCCAAAGGAGGACATTAGTTGTGTGTCCTCCCTCTGTGTTTACATCATGGATAACACAGCTAGAAGAGCACCAAAATCAGGGAAAATTGAAGGTCTATTTGTATCATGGAGAGAGAACTAAACAGGTGGAGGAACTTATGAAGTATGATATTGTTTTGACAAGCTATAGTACTCTGGCCTCTGAAGAATCTTTGTCAGACTCCCCTGTGAAGAAGATGGAGTGGTGGCGAGTCATCTTAGATGAGGCACACGTGATTAAAAATCCAAATGCTCAACAGAGTAAAGCTGTAACTAACTTGAAGGCCACATGCAGATGGGTTGTTACTGGAACACCCATCCAGAATGGCTCAGTTGACCTGTATCCTCTGATGGCTTTTTTGCAGTTTGAACCATTTTCTATCAAGAGCTATTGGAGAAGTTTGATTCAAAGACCCATTGCTCAGGGTAGTAAGGAGGGGCTCTCTCGTCTTCAGGTAATGGTATTTTTGGCAATACTTCCTACATAATTGATATTCTTTCTAAGACCTTGAAGAATTGATTGTTTGTGTGTGTATAATTCTAGAGGCATCCATATCTTACATATTGCTTGTTTCTGGAGGCTGTGTGATGCTATTGTATAGTTCCTAGTTTTATTACTTTGACTACCTTAGGCATTAGTAATTCTTAATCTTTCAGAATTTAGTTTCGTTTCATTACATTGAGTGATTTTGTATTTTCAATTGCAGCAGTGATTTTCTCAAACCGCTGATCGCATTTTGTGTGTATAAAAAATGAACTATTTCCGAGATGTAAAAATTTTAATAACAAAGACCATTGCTAGTGAAATAGTACTTAGATTTTGTGGGATCTGACTAAATGCTTAGACCAAAGTGTATGTGATTAATCAAAAAGCATTCAACTCCTGACATAGTTAAGTCAAGTTGGAATTACCCAATAAATAATTTGAATCTTGCAAATTTTTCAGAAAGAGATCCTTGGCGTACTTGAATTCAATTTGACCCAGCTCGTCATATACAATTATTAAGTTTGTAGTGTTATTTTACATTATAATATATGTATATGTGTGTGTACTACCTATTATTGTGAAGCATTTTATGACATCAACTAATTATACTTGATTCATGAGTTATTCGACTCATGTATTAAGAAAATAGAATTGTAACTTAAATTACTTAAACTTCACTCATATGTGATAGGGTGATTTTTGTAAACATGATAGTTGCTCACTCAGACCTGATGAAGGATGGAAATATGCTAGTTGAAGGATTAATTTATCTTGTGACTTTCTTTAAACTTTATGAATTCAATTGTATGTTTGCATATATTTAGGATAGTTTAGATCATTTTCTATCAATTAGTTTCTTATGTCTTTTCAAGTTTTGGTTATTTGATATTTGGCTTTTTATTGGGGTTTTTCTAATCATTTACAGATACCTATGTTATTTCAGTTTCAATCGGGTTTTGGAAGATTAATATATTGGGATATTAATTATTGAGATTTTCTCCATTTATTCTTTTATCCCCTTGTTCTTTTTCTTACAATTTTAAAATCTTTCAGGTTCTGATAGCAAGCATTTCCTTGCGGAGAACAAAGAGCAATGACTTAGTCGGGTTGCCACCTAAAAAATTACAAATATGTTATGTCGAGCTTTCTGCAGAAGAACGTGAACTTTACGAGCAGATTGTAGGAAAGGCCAAAAGTGTTATCCAGGAGTTCATCAATGATGGTAGTTTAATGCGCAACTATACAGCTGTGCTTGGCATGCTTTTACGCCTTCGACAGATTTGTACTAGTCTGGCACTGTTACCTCCTGATCTCCGAACCTTGTTACCATCTAGCAATATTGAAGGTATTCAAAAATGTTACTATTTATTTTACTCATTTTTCTTGTCTACTTTTAAAAATTTTGCATTACTTATTTGCGCTTTGGTATATTTTGGATTTCAACTTGGTTGCAATGTTTGCTCTAACTTAGATTTGGGGTTCTACACACACGATAATTTTTTATATTGTAACAGTTTATCTGGATCAATTATCTGGATCAAATATTCTCCATGTTAAGGATTTAATGTGAAGAGGGGGATGACAGCATACTGCTTTCACATTGATTGTTTTGATGGATGAACTTGTTGGTATTAGGCTATATCAAGGTAGTTGTGGCTTCTGTGAGCTAAAACCTTTTCAGATTCTAAGGAATTCACATTTCCTACATGTTGAATTCATTGATGGTATTTTGGAAGTAATCAAACTCCTGAAACACAATACTATTCATTCATGCAACAATAAAGGAAGTTTTTGTTGAACAATTTTATCTTGTAATTGAATCTCTTATTAAGGATACTAGTGTCTAGAAGTTTACTGTTAGTGGCAAAATATCCCGGGCAGCAATAGAGCAATTTAGTAGGAAAATACTTGAATTTGTTAACTGGTTTTTGTTAGTGTCTAAAGGGGAAGATATTTTGAAGAAAGTTGAAGGTATTAATTAGGAAATAATACACGGATGCGTTAATTGGAGGGAATCATTTTTGACTTAGAGAATTGACTGGCGCAGTCATATATACTTTAAAATAATCTCTTGAAACTATCTTTTTGATATTTTTGTCTGGTGAGAGACATATATGGAGTAGCATACGATATACTACAGTAGATATTCTTAGCTAGCTTGTAAATAAATCAAATTTATGATGCTACCTTTTTATTAAGGAGTTTATGGAAAATTAACAGTTGAGTTGGAATGTGATAGGAAGTTAAATGTTTGCCAGAGATCTGAAGCTTCACTATTGTTGCTGCTCAATTTTATTTTTCCTAATATTTGGGTTAATAGAAGTTTGCAAGGATGCAATTTGTGGATGTGTCTATAGTGGTTAGTTATTATTATTACTTGTCAGGACTGGCACAAGAGTAATGGTGATCTTACTTTTGGAAAGTTTACTTACTGGTGCTTTTGTAATGAAGATTTGATGTGAAAGTATTTTCGCTAAGGAATACTTGGGTTGCCATATATTTAAGAAAAGCATGGGTTCAGTCTAACAAAATAAAAGACTATAATTTTAAACCATTATGGATCATTGCAACAGTGTTATTATTATTCAGTGGTTCACGATTGTGCGGTTGATGGGGTTCTAATGAGGTTATTCATTCTGCTGCCTTCCTATATATTGTTTGCTGATATAACTGTATCTGCATCACACCAATACTTGGAACTATTATTTAAATGTTAATGATTGTTATTGTATTGCACTAATAACATATATTACAATTTCAAACAGATGTATCCAACAAGCCAGAGTTGCTGAAAAAAATGCTTGCAATGCTACAAGATGGTGAAGATTTTGACTGTCCCATTTGCATCTCTCCTCCGATCAAAGTTGTTATTACATGTTGTGCTCACATCTTTTGCCAACCCTGCATTCTTAAAGCCCTACAGCGAAACAAGCCTTGTTGCCCTTTGTGCCGTCATCCCTTATCACAGTCCGATCTGTTTTCAGCCCCTCCAGAATGCTCGGATGCTGACCAAACTGAAATGTTATCAAGCAAAACCATATCTTCTAAAGTGTTTGTTCTATTAACCCTCCTAAAGGAAACACGAGATGAAAACCCCACTACAAAGTCTGTTGTTTTCTCTCAGTTTCGAACTATGTTGCTGCTACTAGAGAAACCACTGAAAGATGCCGGTTTTAAGATCTTGCGGTTAGATGGATCAATGAGAGCAAAAGTTAGAGCTCAAGTGATTGAAGAATTTCAAACTTCAGGAGCAGATGGGCCGACAGTTTTGCTTGCAAGTCTCATGGCATCAAATGCAGGTATCAACCTTACAGCTGCTTCTAGAGTTTACTTGTTGGAGCCATGGTGGAATCCAGCTATTGAGGAACAGGCTATGGATAGGGTTCACCGGATTGGACAGAAGGAGCAAGTGCAGATTGTGAAGCTGATTGCTCGAAATAGCATTGAAGAGAGGGTATTGGAGTTGCAGGAGAGGAAGAAGAAACTAGCAATGGAAGCTTTTAGAAGCAAGGGTCCGAAGGATCGAAAACAAGCCACAGTAAGCGATATCTGCACTCTCATGTCTCTGTGAGCTTTCAGCATTATGTTAAATGTTCGAAACTCTTGATATTTTGATCCATATTTTGTGCCTTATATCCCATGGGGTATCTTTTGCTGTTTTTGTCATATGTGCAAACTGATGCATGTTGTCTATATGTAGGATTTTAAGGACTAACTTGCAACTTGTAAGGTACATATTTGGCATTTAGTCCTGACTCTGGTTTCTGGAATCTTTCAGTGTAAAGATAGGCTAGGATTTCGACAACCTCTAAGGAAAAATGGCATGGTTATTCTACCACCAAAATCTCAGGCTGGAAATGTGAAAATTTGTTATGCCTTGGAAATCTCCACAGTAACTGGAGTTTGAAGGCAATGAAAAACTGCCTTCTGTTACTTTTGGTACATAAATTGCCTTCTGTTTGGTTGAACTTTGCGATTTGCAAAGTCTGTTTCTTCGGTTAAAGTACACAATTGGTCCCTCAAGTGGTGCGACTATAGCAAATTGGTCCCCCAAGTGAAGAAATATGTAATTTAGTCCCTCAAGTCGAGTTAACCGAGCAATCAAGTAATTTCCGTCCAATGTGCCGTTAAATGTCCTACGTGGCAGTGACGCCGTTAACTATGCTGACGTGTCAACTGCCACGTCATACATTTTGATTAAAAAAATATTTTTTTAAAAAAAAAAATTGGGTGAGGGACCTAATTGCTGAATTAACTCAACTTTAGGGACTCAATTGCTCATTTAAGTTCACTTCAGGGACCTATTTGCATATTTGCCCCTAATTTTTGGTTTTTTTGAATAAAAAATTCATTTTTCATTTTTTTTTCTGTTTTCTTAAATAATTTTTTTCTTTTCCAAAACTTGTGGTGAATATGATTAAATATTTTAAATAGGAACAACAATAGATTTATAAATGATGTAATTGGCAATATTTAGTATATACTAATCATTTATATCAAGTTTCTCTTCCCTGACTGTTTCTTGTTTTAATCAGTCAATTTCATATTGATTTACTTAATAATAGTTAATTTATAAAACAACTACAATTTAAAAAATAATTTGATTTGTTTGATTTATTATATATAATATATATATATATATTAAGTTAAATATGCTACTTTTTCATTAATCAAGGAGTTGAATTACAAATATGAGATAGTAAATAATCCAACCACACCCTTTGGTCGTCC
>AWWV01012753.1:0-54769 GCA_001974805.1 Corchorus capsularis
CCCTAATTTGTAAAAATTTGCTAAGTATGTGTTCTAATTTGTTGGAATTGTGTATTTTGATCCTTATTTGAGAAAATCTTAAAACGTTTAGTCCTTATTTGAGCATTTAGCCTTGGCAATAGGGCTTATTTGGCCTTTTTTAAGAGTTCAGGGGCTTATTTGGCCGAAATAATAGTTCAGGGGTTTATTTGATGGTTCAGTGTAAGTTCAGGGGCCAAACCATCCATTTTTTCACTACATTAAATATCTCCTGGATTGTTTCATGGAATTATGATTATGAATTTGATAAATGTCTCAATATAACCTCCTTGGTTAGAATTTTCAAAACCAAATGGTGGGACAAATTCAATGAAGAAAAATATGATGCAAAGTACTTGGATAATTTTTTTACACAAAATCCAAGTCTTTGTAAATCTGCATCCCCAAACAAGGACATAGCCAGATTTCTCCAAGTAAAATCTAATGCTAGTACTATACTAGCACAAGCAAAAACCAAAGAAGAATACAAGAAGCTTATGGCAGAAATGCTAAGTTCGATGGATTCTGATTCTGAAACAGAGGAGGAGGAAGAAGCATCCCAAACATCATCTGAGAGAACTGTGGATCTGGCAGAAGACTCCACTACAGTTAAGATGGCAAAAACCAGGAAGAAAAAATAGATTTAAAAAAAAAAAGGAAAAATAATGGTCTGCAAAGTTATCCCAATTATAAAGAATCTCTGCAAAAATTGTCTCCAACTATGTCAATAATGCAAGGCTGACTCATTGGATGAAGATAAAGCCAATGGTCTGCAAAGTTATCATGAAGAATCTTTGCAAAATTGTCTCCAATAATGCAAAGCTGACTCATTGGATGAAGAGAAAGCCAAATTATGAAGGAATCCCTGCAAAAATTGTCTCCAATTATGTCAATAGTACAAAGTAGAATTATTGATTCCAATTATATCAATAGTACAAAGTAGAATTATTGATTGCATTGAAATTGTATTGAGTGACGGAGCTCTCCCTCTATAAAAGCTCCAGAATCAAATGTAAGAGGCAGGCTCAAAAATTCATACAAAGAAATAAAAGATCTCCATACTTTCTTCCAATTATATTCTCCAATCTTTATCCAAACTTTTTCTTCAAATTGTTTCAATTTTATTCTACTCAAAATCTTAAAATTATTCTACTTCCAATCATATGGGAAACAATCTAGATGAAATTCTTTCAGATGTAACTTACACAGTTACATGAATAATTTTTACTCCCTCTGTTCCTATTTATATGTCATCACTTTGCTCAAACAACTTCAATTTTGACCATCAGTTAAAAGAAAAATATGGAGAACTAAAATTTCAAAAAATATACTTTGACAAGCTTGTCTTCCAAAGTTTATGAGTATTATTTCAAACTTAAAATTATTTGACCAAAGTTTTGCGCTAGTTATGCATATGATTATTCAAATAGTAGACCATGTCAAAGTTTTAAAAACTACCCACATTTGCATTTTTAGACGTTTTTTTTAGGGTAAAAAAACCTTGTTTTTTTTTCTTAGAAAAAATAATACCATGTATTGTGTTTAAACTTTAGGCTATGTTTGGGAAGGCTCTTAGCGCGTTTAGGCCGCCTAAACACACTAAAAGCCCTCATCATGGCTTTTGGTGCAACATTTATACAAACGCGGTGTTGACTCCATGTGGTTTTGATGGTAACAAAACATTCTCTTCATTTAAGTCTAACAAAACTCCGAAGTGTGCAGGTACAATATTAGCATATTATTGACTGCACTAACAGCCTTTCTAGATGCCTTGCTTGGTGATATTAAGAATCTCATTGAAGGACTTAAAGATATAGACTTGAAACTTCATAGGAAAGGACTCCATGATCAATTTATTAAGGGAATATGAAGCACGAGGAAGATCAATGAGAGAATTAAAGGAAAGTCAAGCAAAGCAAGAAGCGACTAGATTGGATGACTTACGGATTACTAGCTTTCTCATCAAGGGCTTAAAGGATTCAAGTCCGAAGCTTCATGAGTGGAAAAATGGAATTAATCTTTTGAAGATACATGAAGCATGGAAAGAAGGATGAGAAGATTAGTGAGAAGTAAATGGTCCAATCGGGATTGCCTATGTAAGTGAGAATAACGCTACAACTATGAAGATGAAGATCTGACATGACATGGAAAGCATAATTCAAATCTTCAATACATTGTCAATGAACAACGAAGCATGAAGATAGTCTACCCAAGTTTTTGATGGAGTAAAATTTAGTCGGACTAATTTGAGCGCAGAAATTAGTGCGACTAATTGGCTGAACAGACAGACTATGACAGACTAAATTCCAGCGTCAGAAAACGACAAAATAACGGCTAATTCGCTGTCAGTCGCACCCGAACGGCCTGAAACGGCTAGAAACGGCTAGTTTTCTATTTCTTCATATATATACAAGTTCAAATGATGTAGAAACATGGAGAGACATTATGTAGAGGGTAGAACTTAGCCAAACTCTCCAAATGGCCTTTAAACCAAGAATTCTTCACTCCTATCATCTTTTACTTGGTTTTTGGCTTGAGATTTATTGTGTTTATAGTCTAGATTTTTATATAAACCTCTTAGCGCTTAAATTGTGTAATGAGATCAGTTTAGAATCATTGTACACATCTTCCCTTATTATTGAATTGGGTAGAGAGTGTTGGGAAGACACTCAACATGCTAGGGAGTTTGGGTATGGAGCATGGGACTTGCTCAACTTGTAAAGGCGTGATGAAGCCCCGTGAACTTCATTGTAACGGCGTGATGAAGGCACGCAACTTCATTGTTTGTAAGAGCTTTGATGGCTCGGTTGTGTTGGCTTGGTGAAGGCCTTTAACTTCATTGGTTTAGTGGATTGGTTGAAATCCTTGGTGGGGATAGCCAAGGTAGAGGATGTAGGTCGGGGAGACCAAACCTCTATAAATGAGCTTGCATTGTCTACTCTCTAAACCCTTAAGTTGAATTCCGCTTTCACTAAATCTTCAACAACTCTATCCTTTCTCTTATTTGTTGAGTATTTCCTTATGTTTTTCCCTACTCAAACATACCTTTGCCTTGAAGAGTTTCTGACCGAAAACCACTCATTTCTTTATCCTCTAAAGACTTCAAGTTACACTCCTAATCATACACAAACCTTCATGATTGATGTTCAAGTCTGAATTAGTGCCACTGGAAAATCACATAGAATCTGCTGTCATTCTTATGATTTGCTCGCACTAACAGCAGCAGTCCGAATTAGCGTCACTGAGAAATTACAGAAGCTGTTGTCATCACTCCTATTGAATTGCTTTAAGAATTTTTGGAAGAAGTGCTATTCATCCCCCCTTCTAGCACTGCCTTACGGGACCAACATGCGGTTTCCTACGTGCATAAGTTTTCATCGTTGAAAATCATAATTTTCGAAAGCCTTTTTTTTTCTGGGCTTTGGGATTATTACAACATTATTAGCCCATTTTTGCCCCCATAATTTATATGGAAACCCAAAATTGTTCTCTAGTCCATTTTCACCTTTATTTTTTCCTTTGTTCTATATATCCTGTCATTATTTGAAAAATATTACTCCCTCCGTCCCATATTATCTGTCCCTTTTAGGTCAAATCAATCACACATTTGACCTTTAATTACAAAAAATATATATACAATCAAATTTTTAAAAAATATGTTTTGAAAAGTTTAAGAGTTAACTTAATCAAAACATATTTTTTAAAATTTTATATTTATATAATTTTTTTATGATTAAAGGTCAAAGTTAGGAAACTTTGACCCAAAAGGGATAGATAATATGGGACTGAGGGAGTACTATATTATTAATTGACATCAAATAACACAATAAAATTTTTTTTCATAAATGATTAATAAATAATGAAATTTGCAAGTAGCTAATATAAGATGTGTTTTTTAATAATTAAATATAGACTATAACCCAAAAAAATAATTAAATATATACATACATAATTGTAAATAAGTAAATAGTATATAATACTTTTATACTACTACCCTTAATGGTCATTTTACATTTTTATCGTTTTCACCTCACTACCATATCGAACACACATTTTCCCACCGCTAGTTAAGTTTTAAAAGCTACAATTCTAATCTTACATGTACTATCACCCACAACAATCTCACAGCTCTGCCAAATAGAGCCTTAGTTTTAATGTTTAGTTTAGATTTCATTCCTTAACTGAAACAAACAAGAGCACTACATCAACATTTGGTTTTTTCTTTTTGGCGGGCATCAACATTTGTTTTTTTTTTTAATCTCATCCAGTAGTATCCAGAGCTTTGCTCTGACTAATCTGGATCCGACCCGTGTCACACACCTAGTTTTGATGGGTGAGTCTACCAACGGAGGCAATATGTAAGGTCTCGAACCTGAGACTTGTTTAAACTGAAACAAGCCACTTATCACTTAATCCAACCCCGCGTTGATATCAACATTTGGTTCTAGAAGTGCATAAATATTTCTCTAATTTTAATTGGATAATAATTTTTATAGAAAATATGAATATATAAGGAAGGAAAAGGATATTAGTAGCAGGTAAGTACGCGGGGCAGACCTAAAAGAGTGACTCGGGGCTCCAGAGATAAATAAAAGTTGTTTGGCATAGACTTGTTTTGTTCACACATCATATTCCAAAACATGTTGTGGTGGCAAAGTTGGGTATCAAGGATAGATACCCACTAAAAACATATTAATCAGATATGGCATTCAAATACCCAAGGACAAATGCTTGCTTTGCAACCAAGTTCTAGAGACGAGGGATCATTTATTTTTTACTTGTTACTCTAAAGAGGTATGGATTAGAGCCTTGAGACTTTGTGGCTTGCAAAAAATCATTTTGGATTGGAATACAGAACTTTAATGGGGAATAAGACACTTCAAAGGTAAATTACTGCTAGCTAGTGCTAATCTACAAATTAGTATGGAATGCTATTATCTATATGGTATGGAGGGAGAGGAACAACAGATTATTTGGTAAACCTGGGATTACTCCCTCACAGATTTTGCTGAATATTGCTACTATTGTTCAAGGGAAACTGCACCATCTTAAATCCATTAAAAGAGACCTGGTTTACCTAAAGTTATGTCAAAGTTGGGCCTTAGTGATGACATTTTTGTTACTTGATTTTTCTTGTTAATTATACCGTACAGTTGAAGATAGTCTTGTATAGTTTGTACAGAGACTTTGCAAGATTCTGCTGCATCTTGGATAAATAAAGCTAACATTTTATTAAAAAAAAAAGAGAGAAAATGATATTAGTAGTAAAAAGATGTGGAAATTCAGGTATAATATTTTAATATGCAAAACAGAAAAAGGTTTTCGATGTATTGTATCGACCAAAAATATCTACGCTATTTGATATATACGATTCTCAATTAAGTTTTCTCTTTTTCGAGCTGATCAAAAGCAAACATGCATGTCTTTACTCTTTATTAGTATTAAAAGAAATGGTGGGTACGAATAGAGTAATCGAAATGGAACAATAAGAGCTTTATCACCACAAAATGAATGAACATGGATCCATTTTTCGATGGCTATTTTTACATACACACTAATGAGATATTTTTCTTTTGGGTGAAAACATTAGTGAAGTTGATTATTTACAGCTTGGCAGTATTATAAACTAAACCCAAGGGCCTATCTTTCACATAAAAATTCATTGGCCCACAAGCATATTAGATTTAGAACTGGGCTTCTCGGCCCATTTAATCTCACTTCCCCATCTATACTATGCTTTAACAGAAAAAAGGTCAACAGATACTATACATAAAACTAAACAGTTTATTAAGTATTTTCCATTGTGTGTGTTTGTTTCTTTACCTGAAAGATTCAGGTACGTGGTTGGTTCAAATTAGGATATGTCTTAAACAAGTTGTGTCTTTTTTGTTTCACCAATTTCAAGTTGACCTGAATTCGAATAATATTGGACATTTGTGTGCGAGAGAGAGTATAAATCATTGTTACATTTAAGCTTGTAGATACGAAGCAGATAAAAAATGAACATATTAAGGACAATGACCATTTAATTTGCCACTCATTTCATCTGAGATAATACTCAAGACGTCTGTCTGCTGATCTCATGTGGGTTTCGGATCATGTTTAAAATTGCTAATGCACCTAATTTCGATTCTTGTAATTTTGTTTCAAATATTGAGACCCATAATAGTATATGTATGCATATATAGTGTGTCAGTCAAAAGGATATATACTTAATTTCAGGCTCAGGAGCATTAATATTGCCTTTAGTTGATACTATAAATTAAGTTGATAAACAGAAGAAGGCACTACTCATCATCAAACTGATCACATTCATCTTACAAAATCATTAGCTCACAACTCTGAAATCAAATCGATCGATGGGGCGCAATGAGAAGAGTGGTGTTGAAGAGGGAGCAAAGAAAGGGGTTGTCAATGCCAATACATTTCCTCCAAAAAGGACGGAGGTCAAGAAAAGGATATTTAACAAAATGGTGGACTGCATTGCTTCTTGCTGTGATCAAGGTTGCTCTGCATCATCATCTTCTCAATCCACCAACTCCGCCAGTGGTAACACCTCGGTGGAGGCTCCGCCATCAAAGTAATGTGGAAAACAATAATTAATGCATCCTTTGATGCATGCATATGTCCTAATCAAAAACCGCTTTTGATTTACATCATAATCTATTGTATGAAATTAACAATCTACGTAAAATGTTATACTACTCTCAACTGTATGAATAGTACTATTAAGTTTGAAGTATTGCATATTTTGTTCCCTTCCATATCAATATAATAAACTTAATTATCTATTACTAGAACTTTTTTTTTCTATATGGAGGAAATTAGGATGGAAAATAAAAATAGGGATAATATGTAAAGGCTTGGTTTCAAGAACTTAATGTTATGGAATCATGTTTGTATTGTGAGGCATCTTTGGACAGTCTATATGTTAAGTCAGGATCATTATGGGTGGCATGGATACATAAATACATACTTAAAGGTAGGAATGTTATGGAAATTCCTTCACTATAGTTGTCATGTAAAGAAGATTTTGAAGCTCCGTCACATTGCTGCACAATTCATTGATCAAGCTGGAGATTGGAAATTGCCAGGACTCACTTATAAAACTTCTTTCGTCTATGATACAATCAGACATAGAAATGCAAAGGTCAATTGGCAAAGACTGTTGTGGTTTCCCTGTCATGTGCCTAAGCACTTTACTATCTCTTGGATGGCAATACAAGATTGACTACCAACTCGAAGCAGACTGATTGACTGGGGCATCCCTCTTGTTTCTGCTGACTGTTTACTATGTGGCAAGCATTCTGAAACTCGAGATCACTTATTCTTCGCATATGATTACTCCAAGCTTCTTTGGGAGAAATTATTGAGGGCCTGTAACTTGCATAGAACAGTGGGAGATTGGAAATTTGAGTTTGGATGGGCTATTAGCAAGCTCAAGGATAAATCCTTTATCACTTTACTCTTGAAGCTTACTTGGAACGCTTATTGTTATGTTGTCCAGAGAGAGCGCAACATCAGATTGTATGGAGAAACCAACAGACTGTGGATCAATTATTTCATTGCATTGAGGAAATTGTTAGACTTAGATTGCATGGTTTTACACGTGTTGCTAGGGACCCTGTTAATGATTTCCTTTGTTATAGCTGGAGTCTGGCTTTGACCTGGTAACTGCTAGCTTTATAACTACTGTTTATTTTGGTTGTATTGTTAACATTTTGTAGCACTTTGTGATTGTTTTTTTGCAGCTGTGCTGCATCTCGGATAAATGAAAGGAAACATATTTATAAAAAAAAAGGCAAATATTGTTGGAACATTTTCTCAAATATCCAACTTGAAAAGGCACATGTTCATATATGGTTAATTAACTATGATTTTGTTTACATTTCTAATAAGTTTATTAGTTAATTAACTGTCAATCCAATGGATACGTATCTAATAGTTGCTTTTTAATTCAACAGATATGTCTACATGCAGTTAGATGCACTAGACTCCTATATAAAGAGAACCTCTGTCAGTGGTTGGTTTAACACACAAAAACAACTGCTACCTCTTATGTTCTCTCCTTTCCTTCATATTCCTCTTGAAATCCTATTTTGTTTGTTGCAGAAAACTTAATAGGATTAGACAATCTTGTTATACCCTTGTGAGTGCTTAGTGGGTTGGCTTCGTGAGTGTAAACCCCAGTCAATCATTAGGCTTCGTTGTATCCTCAAGGTTTATTCTTAATAATTACTCATTTGCACACCTACAGTGGGAGGAATAAAGCCTTAAGGAAAGTGGCAATAGTTACACACCTTGGAGCCAATTACCTTTCTGCAAATTCTTCATTTCCTAACAATCTTAAGGCTTTATCAACTAACAATGGTTCTCAGAGAATTGGCTTCATATGTGGTCAAATTTGATCGTTTTGATGGTGGTAATTTTCAGAGAGGGCAGAAGAAGATGCACTTTCTCTTGTCAACGCTGAATGTGGTTCTTGTCCTAACTACTCCCAGGCCTGAAGAATCTGAAAATTAATCTATTGCAGCAACGAGAGAAAGGCAAAAATGGGACAATGCTGACTATATATGCGAGGGACATATCTTGAATGGATTATCTGATGGTTTATTTGATGCCTACCAGAATGAAGCTACTGCAAAACAATTGTGCGGCATTTTGGAGGCTAGGTACAGGCAAGAGGACACTACAAGTAAGAAGTTTCTTGTTAGCCGTTTTAATAATTATCAAATTATTGATGGTCGACCTGTGATTTATCAATTGCGTGAGATTGAAAGGATGCTTAATCAATTCAAGCAACATGATATGAAAATGGATGAATGTATGATTGTCTACTCTGTTATAGACAAGCTTCCTCGGAAGGATTTTAAAAGATCTCAAAATCATAAAAAGGAGGATATTACTCTTGAATCTTTGGCTAATAGTATTCGAATTGAAGAAGAGTACAAGAAACAGGAACAAAACGATAGTTCCGGAGAAGCCAAAGTCAATGTTGTGGAGGAAGACCAGACCAGTGAACCAGCCAAAAAGAAGTTCAAATAGAATTCTAATGGAACAAAATTCAAGAAGAAAGGTTTCAAGAAAGGAACCTGCTTTCATTGCGGAAAGGCAAGACATTTCAAGAAGGAATGTTGCTTGTTAAAAAAGAAGAAGAAACCTTCTACTTCAGATGCTACCGAAAATTATGCAGCTGTGATATCCGAGATCAACATGATTTAAGATAATGATACTTGGTGGATTGATTCGGGAGCAACAAAGCATGTTTGCAATGACAAGATCTTGTTCAGGAACTTTGCACCTGTTGAAGATGACAATTTCATGTACATGGGAAATTCGTCAACGGTACTTGTCAAAGGCAAAGGGTCTGTTGAACTTGAATTTACTTCAGGAAAATCATTAACTTTGAATGATGACTATTATGTTCCTGAAGTTAGGAAGAATTTAGTGTCTGGTGGTCTGTTAAATAAGTTTTGCTTCAAGTTAGTATTTGAGGCAAATAAGTTTAACTTGTCTAAGGGAGGAATCTTTATTGGGAAAGGATACATGTGCGAGGGAATGTTTAAGCTTAATATTACTAATATGAATAAATGTGTTGTTTCTGCTTATATTGTTAAATCTTCTCATTTGTGGTATTATAGGTTTGGAGACGTTAATTACACAATGTTAAAAATCATGCATAACTTGGATTTAATTCCACATTTTTATGAAAGAGTGCAAAACATGTTTGCTTACTAAAAACACATGGAAATCATGTCCTAAGGTACAAAGAAATTCTAAATTACTTGAATTGATACATAGTGATTCATGTGAAATGTATTCAACACCTACCATGGCTGGAAAGAAATATTTTGTCACATTTATCGATGATGCAACCAGTGGCGTAGCCACTCATATATTTGTGGGTTCAAATGAACCCACTTAGAATTTAAAAATTCTTTTTGTTGTAGTTAAAAATCTAGGTGAAATAAGAAATTGCACCAACTTAAAAATTAATTTGGGGTCAACATGTATAATAGATAACTTTATGGGGTCAATAAAAATATTAAAATTTTGATAATTATTTTTACTTATTTACTTTTATACCATTAGTCTCAAAAAATTATAAACTATCAGTTTTTTTTTTAAAATAAACCTATAACCAAACAATTTAATAATAACTAATTACACTTTATTACATTTAAAGTTCATCTCTAACCCCAAGTTCCAACAAAATTAAGATGTGATGTGGAAAAGTAAGGTGGGTGGGTGGGGTGAGGGGTGTGATGAAAATGAAACTGCATGAGTAAATAAAAAAGGACAAAAGGAAGCCATTATTTTACTTTCCTTCTCTGTCTTATGTTTCTTCTTCTTGGTCAATATCCTCTGTTTTGTTTCACTTGATTAAAAGAGAGTAAATAGCCCCAAGAAACAAAAGTGCAAAACGGACTAGATAAGCAGCCCGAAGTGCAAAAACGGACTAGAATATAGTAAAAAAGAATTAATCTTTGTCTCCTAGTGCTTTAAAGAGTTCGTTCTTTGTTTGTTGATTGAGCATATTCAATCAAAAATCAATATTTCCTTTTTGGGTTTGAGGTATATATGTATTACCTTACTAAAATCTTTACTTTAAATTGAAAATTTTTATTTTCATGTTGTTCGTACCATGATTTACACCCCGGGTAATCATGTAATTACTCATAATGGATGGCCATGATTGAATCCCCTAAAGTCCTATGGATGGCTGGATTTAATCCACCTTAGGCCAAAATCAATTAGAAAAAGGATTGATTTTTTATTTAATTTCTCATAATTTAATTAATTAAATTATGAAAATTAAGCAAATTGGGCAATTTATATTTAGAAAGTCATTTGGGCCACCCCATATACTGAACAAGTTGGGCCAGGCCGGCCCATGCTTGTAAATTTGGATCTAAGCCTTCTTGGGTTAAACTTTTCATAGTTTTTCAATTAAGGACAAGGGAATTAGGGCTTTGAAATCGAAGATGAAGATGGACGAATTAGGGGTAATGTCCTTTAATAAAGTTGTTCAAAATATGATGATGAACACTCTGTCCAAATTTTAGCTCATTCCGAGCTCGGAAGTAAACCTGCATTTTTTGCAATTAAGGACAGAATCCAATCCCGGGACAATTTTTGCATGGCGATTTCACCATTGTCATAAATTCTTGGTTTTCATGTAATATAAATGCTATATGGAGAAATTGAGCCATGTTTGACCATTTTGATAACTTTTCACTTTTATTCAATTAAGGACAATATGGCTATTTAACCTCGGTTTAAGTCATTGCCTTAGTTGAATTTTCATGATTTCGATATATGACCTTAGTGACATGATATTGGTCACAATTACATGTTCAATTGGCAAAGTTCAAAGTTCCAGGGCATTTGGAGACGATTTCAGCACCATTTGGCCTTTCCGCACTTAGTTTTCCACCCCTTTTGCTGCACCGAGACTTTGGCACCTATTTATTTCGAATTTCAGAAATTTAAAAGTAATAATTATCACTTGGCAGATTCAAGAACGTGGTAGACTCTTCATGGGCTGATTTGGTGGAAATTTCCTTGATTTATGGGATTTAAATCAGAATTTGAATTAAGAAGATAAGGATGAATCAGGAGGGAACCAATCTCGGCCGTCGGATCAATTTATCCCTAGCCAGCCAGCCTCTATATAAAGAGGCAGCCTCCAACATTGAAAAGGACAACAATTCATCATCTCCAACAACCAAACTCGGACTCAAGGTCAAAAACAACTCTTATCAGAGAAAAACAACATCTAAGCTCCGTGCTTTCAATCTTTCAAGCCCTTGGCTTTTCAAATCTCTCTTGTGAATCAAGTTCCACACTTGATAGTTTTATTTTTACTAATCTTGTCAACCTTATTTTTACATGTTTCTTCTTGTATTCACATGTTTGTTGCAATCAAATCAACAACTCTATGTCATCTCTTTCATTTGAATCAAGAAAATAACCTTTTTCACAGCATTTCCTTTGTTTTCTAAGTCTGGAATCAATGATTTAAACACGTTTGTGTGACTTTGATTCAGGATCTACAACTCGTTTGACTATTTTTATGTTGCTGCACTCAAAGCAATCATTTAATTTTCTTTGCACCTGTTTCTCAATTTTTACAACAAAATTGTATCTTTATTTTCCTCGCTTCCTTTTATCAATTTCCGGTCAAAATTGATTGGCACGCTCGGTACCTTTCACCAAGATCTCCAAAGAGATTTTTTGGCGCGAACATCTCTTTATGGCACGCCCAGTGGGACAACAAGGATTCAGATCTCATCTTGGTGCTTTTGAAAATGTTTTATTTTCTTGTTTCCTTTAGTTTATGCGTTATTTTTCTTTCTCTTTTTATTCCCTTTCTTTTTTCGTTTTCTTTGTTTGTTTATTTGCTGCACTAGTGATGCCGGACAAGGAAGGAAATGGGAAGAAGCCGCAGGACCCATCTAGAGACGGCTTGGCCCTTGAAGGCCAAGGCACTAGTGGAAAAGATGGTGAGGCCGACCCACCCTTGGTGCAGCCATCTCCGCACCAAACAAGTCTTGAGTTATGGCTCGCGATTCGTGCTTTGACGTAGGCCATCGAGAAAATGGACAATAATGCGGATAGAGTAGCACTAGAATTGGCCCAAATAAAGGCCGAATCTCGACAAAGTGGCTAAAATTTTGCTAGGTTGAACGCCGCACTCGGGGGGCAAAGTCAACCTTTGGTGTTGGTGCGACAACAAGAAGAATTGCCTGCACCACCTCTCCACAATGGTGCGAATAACATAAATCAAGTGAATGGTGCGCATAACGCTATCAACAATGGTGTGGACAACCAAAATACTCCACCTATGAGAAATGGTGCTGTTCAAAATGATCTTGGCACGGAAAATGCTCATGCACGCCAAATCAACCTTATTTTGCCTCCAGATGAAGTGATCGCTGACAATCTTGGTGAAATGAATCAAGTTAAGGCAAGAAATGTTGCTTATGTGCCGCCCCATGCTAGGGTGAATGGTGCAAACAACAACGGTGCGAATAACAATGGTGCAAATAATCATGTTGTTCAAAATAGAAATGGTGTAATGAATGGCAATGGTGCACATCACCAGGTCGCACATCACCATGTTGCACCTCCACCACAAGTGCCTATCGCACCATATCAAGAGGCTTTGCCTTATCAACTCAATAGAAACCAGGTTGCCGAGATGATACAAGACATTGTGGGCCTTGTATTCAGAAGAATGAGCCGTCCAACTTTCCAAGCTCCATATCTAGAGGAGTATGATCGGCTATATCCTTTTCCAAGGGGATATAAATTCCTTAACTCAATCCCAACTTTTCAGCCATCTCTGGTGAACATTCCACTTTGGAGCATATTGCTCGCTTCACTATTAAAATAAATTTCTTTTTACATTTCTCTTTTAGTGATTGCATATTTGTTGACAAGTTTACTGTTAAAAAAATTATGTTGAGATAGTTTGAATTTATTGAACCCACTTGACAAAATTTCTGGCTACGCCACTGGATGCAACAAAATATTGTTATGTTTCTTTGTTGCACTCTAAAGATGAAGCACTTGATGAATTCAAAATTTATAAGAATGACATTGAGTTACATTGTGAATCTCTTATCAAGTGTTTAAGAACGGATAGAAATGGAGAGTATTTTGATGAAAATTATTTTAATTCCACCAGAATACTTCATCAAGTTATGGCCCCTTATACACCACAACAAAATGGTGTGGCCGAAAGAAAAAATCAGGTCTTTATGGAGATGGTTAATTCCTTGCTATCATATTCAGGACTAACAAAAGGTTTTTGGGGTGAAGCTTTATTAACCGCTTGCAATATTTTGAATAGAATTCCAAACGAAGAAACTAAAGTAACCCCTTATGAGCAATGGAAAAGGAGAAAACCAAATCTTAATTATTTTAAGGTTTGGGGTTGTATAGCAGTAGTTAGAATTCCTAAACCCAAAAAGAGAAAATTGGGTGGAAGGGGAATTGAGTGCCTTTTCTTAGGATATGCACAAAATAGTAAGGTTTATAGGTTCATGGTAATTGAACCAAATTATGTAATTTCGGTAAACACCGTTATTGAATCTAGATATGCTATTTTCAATGAAAATAGATTTAAATCTATCTCTAGAGAACTACCGCCAATACAATAGTCACATTCTCCTAGTGAAAATACAAATAGCAATGATGTTTCATTGCAACAAGATGAAAAAAGATAAGGTTATGGGAAAGAACTTTCTTTCCTTCAAGAGCTGAGCAAAGGAGCCCCCCATAGGTAAGATGATGGGAAGGCAGGGTCGGACTTGGATAAGTTGTTGATGAGTTATTTCGAATTCAAATGAAGATCATTGAGCATTTAATAATGAGAAAGTGGTAGGAGATATATATGCTCCATAAAAACTTTTTTCTTATTCTTAATTAATCGTTTCTGATTCACTGGCTATGATTGATTGCAATAGGGCAATAAAAAAATCAAGATATTACAAAGTTAACCAAGTATTACAAAGTTAACTGGAATTTTCTATTCTTCAATTTTTAATCTTTCTCAAATATTGCTTTTATAGCGGCCCCCTAACACGAGAGGGGATGCCGCATAGTACTGGCCACAAGCTCGAAGATGCTTTTATAAGCTAACGGGACTCTCCAAGGAAAGCTTCTCCGTAGTGCGCATATCTTCGAAAGGTGCCCCGCTAAAATACAAAAGATGGAAATGAATATTTATATCTTCACTTTCTCTATTCTATACTATGTCACTTTAATAACCAATGTCCAGAAATAACAAAAAGCAAGAGAGCTAGAAAAGCAAAAGATTTTGGCCCAGATTTTTATATGTTCTTAGTGGAAGGGACTGATGAAAATATTTGTAATCAAATTATATATTGTCTTAATCTGGAAAATGATCCTTTAACATTTTAAGAGGCTATGAGGTATTCAGATTCCGCATTTTGGAAGGAAGTGATTAATGATGAAATGGACTCAATAATGGGTAATAATACTTGGATATTAGTTGATCTTCCACCAGCTTCGAAACAAATTGGATGCAAATGGATTTTCAAAAAGAAAATGAAGGTGGATGGTACCATAGATAAATTTAAAACAAGGTTAGTAGTCAAAGGCTTTGCACAAAAGCAAGGCATTGATTACTTTGACACTTATGCTTCGGTAGTAAGAATCACTACAATTGGACTTCTAATTTCACTTGCTTCAATACATAATTTGGTAATACACCAAATGGATGTAAAAACGACATTTTTAAATGGTGAATTAGAAGAAGAAGTATATATGAAACAACCCGACGGGTTTGTATTTCTTGGACAAGAGCATAGGGTTTGTAAACTTATGAAGTCTTTATATGGACTTAAAAACCCTAAAACCTGTCCGTCGAAGCCGGTCACTTTCCTTTCTTCACTCAACTTCCTCTTCTCGGCTGCGGTCTCCGACTAGTTTCTTCTTTCCTTTTTTTTTTCTTGTATTATTATATAATTAATTCAATTCAATTTACTTGTTTCTCCTTTTTTATATTATATAATTATTTTAATTGGATTTTTCTTGTTTATTTTCCAATCGGTTTGAAGGGAAAAAGAACGAAACAATAAATGTCGAAATTGGTGATCGAAACGCCTCCAAGGGGCAGTTTCAACTTCGATCTTTGCAAAAGAAATGATATGCTTACAGCGAAAGGCAACGACCCACTGTTGTTTCGGGGAACAAGTACCATAATTGTGGGCTTGATCTTTATGGTATAATAATAATCTGGATTCCAATTTCAGGTTTAATCAAAATTGCTATTTGAGAGTTCTTTTAATTGTAACAAGAGGGATAGCCTGCGCTTGCGCTACAGGCATGTTTTTATGTGAGATATTTTTGTTTATTTGATGCATCTGTTTGATAATCAATTACAGAAAGTAAGATATGAGATATTGTAAATATATGCAGTCATTTTCTTGTTTTTTAAAGTGAAATAGAATATGTTTAAAAGTGCTTGCATTCATTCTAAACAGATCAATACATGCTGATATTTTTCACACTATTAATGGAGTTAGATGAGTATAGAATAAAAATGGATCTTTAGCAAACAACTATAACTTTTCTAATTAAAAAAAAAACCCCAAAAAGATAGGCAAGTATAGAAAGGATCATTTGTCCTTGACACTTAATACAGTCCATTAAACACACTAATTGTGTGAACATAGTTAATCATCCAAAAAATAGTCAACACAACTGAAATTTATTTTCACAATCCAACACAAACCATATAGAACATAAGGATTATTAAGTAATTAGCAAATGGAGAAGACCAAACGGGACGAAAAGGTTGTCCCATGTGAAAAATTGAAAGGAGCTTTCAACAAGCACCGTCTTGAAAAAACAATTAACAGGGTCTATAAAAAGCGCACTTAGTATGTTAATAATTTCCGAATGCAATTTACTCTAATGACCCAACACGTCCAATTATCAAAGAATACATCATAGGGGTTGTACTAAATGTAAAATGAATATTTGTGTGCAAACCGTAAACGGACCCAACGAAAATGGACTGGAAAAATGGGCTGAAGAAGGAAAAAAGTTTGAGCAACATATAAAATTACAGAATCCTCATAAAGCCCAATAGTCAATAGATTAGCTTTTATGGAATTTAAAAAGGTGGGAACACCATTAATCATGCATTTAAAATGGTGGGAACACAATTAATTGAAGTTAGATTCTAAAATTACATAAAAAAGACAATGTATTTTTAAGAAAAAGAGTTAAGATTAGAAGGATTTTAAAGTAATAGGCCATTTGAGAAAAGACCAAAATGGGGCGATAAGGTTGTTCCAGGTTAAAAGTTGAAAGGGCTTGTGAGTAAATTCCATAGGGGACAAAAATAATATGTAGTATATATATTAGTGTATTTTAGTTACTCAAGTGATTTTCATCCCTTTTTAGAATAGTTTCAATTTTCAAATTAGGGCATTAGTAATAATGTAGTTACTGATTCTTCCAACAATCTTGTCCAACTTGTAATTATAAGGATGGTGTCATTCTTGGAGCAGACACAAGATCGACTACCGAAACTGTTGTATGTTTGTTTCTGTTTTAATATAATTTTATTTATGCATACCAATAATGTGCCAATAAATACTCGCTAGGGGATAAGAAGGACCCTCCATGTTGGTTTTCTTAAGCCTAGAAGTATAGGCTCTCACACTCGTATGGAGATGACTAATCGAGCTCTATGTCTTATCCAGTGAGTTTAGATCATCTTCCCTTATTATTTGCATTGTTGTTTTATGATGAGTCATGCATCTTCCCCTATTTGCTTGTTTGTTATTGTGATGCATGCATCTTGTAATTTTATGATGATTTATCAATAGGCTGTTTTTGTTCATATGTAGTGATTTGATCTCATTTGATTCTATCTTGTATGTTGATAATGCTAATTTTTATTATTTGTGCCTGTTTTGACTATGTTTTGGATTTGAGGGGAATATTTGTTATTTTTAAACAAAAAATTGTTTTCTTATAGTAGAATACTTGAACTAAAGGAGCGCCATCTCAATGCAGAGATATTTTCTTTTTTATATGCTAATCGATCTTATGTATAAACATATAAAAGTAATGTCCAAAGCTCCACTCATCTTAAACATTTTTAAGGCGAGACAAGTGGAGCTTTAGGCATTTAACACTTACACCTATCTAATGGGTGCCAAAATTTTTTACCATTTTCAAAGAAAGTTTTTATTAAGGTTATAATAACCGAACCAGTCGGCAAACCAATAAAGGGTCCAGTCTCCAAAATCCGACAGGCTCGGCGGTTCAACCTTGTATGGACATATGGGGAATGATCTTCCTTAGGCCTTAGCCTTGTTCCTTCACACTCATACACTAGCAATTTAACCAATGAGGGGTTGGATCAAGTGGTAAGCGGCTTGTTCCAGCTTAAGCAGGTCTTAGGTCGAGACCTTGCGTACGCAGCAGCCCCTGTTGGGAGACTCACCCACGATAACCAGGTACGCGACGCGGGTCGGATCCGGATTAGTCAGGGCCAAGCCCTGGATACCGGATGGGATACCAAAAAAAAAATACACTAGAAATTTAATTATTTAAGTCAAATTTGGCCCAATCAAGCCTCAAATGAAATCTCCAACAACAAACACACACAACAATACCCCTTTTGTTATTATGTTCTCTTTCCTTTTCTCCCACAACAAGAATTCCATCATGGTGTCTCCTTTCTTTACTCTTCCTTCCAGTTTCTTTTCTTTTTCTTCCATTTTTCTTTATTTTCCTCTCTTCTTCACTGTGTCTCTCTTACCCTACCAACCCATTGCTACCACTACATGCTAACCCCTCCACTATTCAAATTTGAGAGAGAAGAAATAAACCGACCGGTGACTGATTTTTACTAATTTTTAACCAGAGTGAATCGAAGTTGGAAAAACCGATAAGATCCGGGTTTTTTTTTCCAACTTTCTTGCATCTTTTTAGAGAGAGTGAGTTTCTTTTACCGAAACAAAAACCTAAAAAATCAAAAATTTTATTATTGTTTCTTACCTTGAGATTTCTAAAAGCAAAAAGCTTTGTTGAGACAAGGCCAAAAGATCCTTCCTTTTTTCCTCTTAAGGCAGAAATCCTACCTCTTCAAATCATAAATGGCGCCACCACCACTACCAGCCCTTGCCTTGCCACTACTGTCGACTCCCTCAGCCTCCACTTCGACGAAGCAAGCCGCCTAAAGCCTAAGGGTCCTTCCCTTCCCTCTACCATTTTCTACTAGTTCATCTAAAAGTCTGAAACCCTTTCCCGAATCTGACCCTAAACCGAATCATGAACCTCAAAATCCCGGCGGCTTATATGAAGTCTATCTTGCTACACTTTGAAACCCCCAACTCAATTTAAAGAAATAATGCCCAAAATTCTCAGTTCCTAAAACTCCTAAAATGCTAGCTCTCCTCCACCCAAAAATGTTGCTAAAGTCTTAAGAAAAGAGAGAAAACAAGCTACATTTGCTCGAGTACTTCCTCAAAACAGATCCTTCACCATCAATAACCCCAAAGACCAGTACCACATTCTTATTTTCGTTCTCTCCAAAACCCTAGTTCCTTTTTTTTTTGCTAAAACCCCTCCTTTCCAATGTATGGTGCCTTCGTATTCTATAAATTTCATACACACTGCTCTCTCCTCTTGTGTGCTTCGTAATTTCTCTTGACCTCTGCTGTAAGTTTGACTCATTGCCTTCTGTCCTTTAAATTCCCTTTATTTTGTTGAAATGAATGGTGGATTGATTGAGACTGAACTGCTTGAATTTTGTGTTGAATGTAAATGAGTGAGCTGCACTTGTAATTGACCCTTGCTTGCTGTTGCTGTGTGGGATCACTTTGCTTGTCTTAAAGTCTTATGAATTACAAACATGTTGCCCAAGTATTTTGATTTTGCATCGCTTTGCTTTGAAATGTAATTCTGCCTTGTTTTCAATGAGAGAATGTGTGTTGTGAAGCTGACTGCATGAAACCATATCACAAACATAATGCATCTTGCCATTGTTGAATTGACGATGTTTAAATGAATTGAATTCGCTTTGTTTATGATTCTAGCAAATGATGTTGCTCCTGATTTAGAAAAAGAGCCCTCTCTTTTGGTTCCACTTGAGTTTGTATTTATGTGTTACTAGGACATGTGTGCTTTGTGATCAAATAACAATGTCTTCTTGATTTGCAATTTGCTCCACTTCTCCCTATGCCTGAAGCCACTGAATACCTACTGAATTGAATTGCAGCTTCCTATATGAATGTATTGGGTCATTTCTGTCATTTTGTAATACTTGTTTTGCTAATTCGCGTGACCGTCTCTTGTGCAGGCTATCTTGCTGAGCTGGCAACAGGTGGGCCAATGAAATTGAATTGTTTGTTGGGAATTTTTCGCTATGCTTATATGTCGAATGATCTGCGTGCAATTTCAGCTGCCTTTGCTAAATGTAGTGACTGTGCTTCAACATTTTCCTTCCCTGAAATTGAATTGCTAATGCGTCTATTGATTATGCTATGCTTTGCTGTCTTGATATCCTGGGATCTTGTAAGAATGCCATGATCTTAAACTAAAATGAACTACTGTAATGTGAGTGTTTAATGATGCTGGAGGTTTGGTTAGATGCCAAAATTGAGTGGGTGCAATGCAATGTGAAGTGAATCAGTATGCTCTGATGGTGATCCTATATTACTACAAAAATAAGCTTGATGGATGTGTGATGGACTACTTGTTGTTGTCATGATTCTAATTATGCATGCTGCTGATAAAGTGCAATGTGTTGTATTTGATTTTCTTCTTCTTTTATGCAAATGAATATGCAGGTTTGATGACAATTATGAGTGAATACCAAAAGTGAAAGATGTCATGTTTGTGGCACTGAAATTGATGCATGTGAATGATAGCACAAGCATAGCAAGAGGGATTCAGAATTAGCAAGAGCCAAATCAAAACTAAGGGGAAACGGTGCATGAGATTGAAATTCAAGAAGACTAAAGAAAGAAAAGACAAGAGATAGAAAAGTCACTTGCTCCTATATTCGCTTTTTGTATTTTGTAAATATAAATGTAAATGACTCTTTTTTTGTATATTTTTTTATATGCCATCAAATGTGTAAAAGTAAATGTAAATCCTACTTGAAAAATGAAATTGTAGACAACCATTTTTGACTTATATCCTTTAATCTAGTATATTTGCTTCTACATTTGTATTTAGGGTCATTTATGTTATTTTCTAATTCACTTTTAGCATTTAGTAATTTTGTAAGGCATTTTGGTAAATTAGTCATTTTTAATTTGCACTATCATATCACATCATATCCTATTAATTCGCATTAGAACCATATCCTATTAGTTTACATTAGAATCATGTTGGTCGATTGACAGTTCGCATTAGCAAGTCATATTGGTGTTGTTTTAGCACGTCATACTCCATCTTTTTCTTTACTTGGTAAAAGAAGGCTAAGCATTTTGGGTCAAATATCCTTTGGTTAAAGCCATTAGACATAGACTTTTGGGCTTTGTTTATCTATTGGGCCTTCTTATTAATATCCAACATTTTGGACTTGGTGGATGCCTTTTTAGGTCTAGGCTGTTGGGCTGCCATTCTTGGCAGTGTGTCTTTAAGCTCAATTTCATTGTTATATTCCCTTATTTTATTTTGCATGGCATTGTAATAAACAATTTACATTCTAGTACAATATAAGAATACAAAAAAAAGAGACTTCTTCTTTCCTTTCTTTCACGTTTACAATTGCTGTTGGAAAATTGAAAAATTTTAAACAATGTGTTTGCTCTATCTTTACTTTTGGAACCATTCACTTGATATTCCCCTTTCTTGTTGCGGACACTTTCACTTTCCTATTCAAGTCTTTGCCTCATTCCTCAACATCAGTACTCATATCATGCAATATGTTCCATCCCCCAGTTTAATTTGCTGACCTGCAAAAGCAACAGTAGGCATTAGCATACAAAGTAGTCATCTTAGCATAGTATCGTTACATTTCAATCAGTCAATATAAAAAATGAGTGTCAAGTACAACATTTATGTTCTTCTCTACGACATGACGGTAGTTACATAGGAATCTTATACTAGCTAGTAACTACTTCCTTTCCCCACTACTTCATCTTTTAAATCTTTTCCAGCATTGATAGCAAGCATTGCATTTCATGATCATTAAAAAACAGCAAAAGTAGGGCACTGAGGTAGGCAAAGCAATAGGCAAAACAGTCATCAGATGGCAGGCCTCACAATTTAGTTTGGAACTTAGTCTCATTCACACATACACTGCATTTTGTCTCATACAAAGCATAGCATCTCCAGAAGCAATAAATAAGGCAGCGTATTGAATCAAGGATAGGCTTATAGTTTTGTCATATCAGCATTGTATTTTTAGTCATATAGCAGTATACTTTCATCATCACCATGTCGCATTGTGATTAGGATCATCAAAACATGATTTCAGTAGCATTTTTGCATGCATTACAGTTTACATCTTCATGCCTCCATTTACAATAAACATCATTGCATTCATAGATTTGAATTATTAGTTAGTCCATGTTATTAAACTTCAAGCATTTACATCCCCATTTTTCATCACATTGTAGCATGCATTTGTTAGTCTATAAATATGCTTGCACTTCATTAATTTTCATTTCCAAGAAACACAAAAACAAAGGACTGCAAGAATTTGGTCACAGTTGCAATCACACATTCAAACCAGCAGCTTTACAGGGGATGAGATATCAGACAATGGCAAGTGACATGGCATCAAAGAGATCACAATTGCAATAACAAGCAGAAACATTCTCATTTAATTCCTACAACAGCAATCAACAGGGCAATCTCAAAGCATAGGAAGTTACAAACATCGCAGGGTATTTGTCATTTTATTTTAAGCGCACATTAGCATGGTTATCTCATTTGCAACAAACATAAAGTCAGAAACAGTTTTCAATCAAAGCCACTCATTGCCATTAATCAAAATAGGGTCAGAGGAAAATTAGCATAGTGTCATGCATTTTCATTAAGCATGCAGTACTTAAGTTCACTATCATGTTCAAATCTGCGTTCCATTCATACTTTCAGCACAATAAGCATTTCAGAGTCTAGATTAGCATCCCATCCATGCATACAAAACCCAAACTTGACATCCTCATTCCCATTGCATTTACAATGCATTTTTCATGGCAAGCATTTCTCAATAAACAAGGCACCACATGCATGAAAACAGAGCAAGCAACGGAAAGATTGTACAAGTGCAAGTGAGAGCAATGGTATTTAAGTGAATTTAGGGAAAGCATATCAAGCAGTGACAATCTTGGGATTAAATTAAGCTCAGCAAGAGGCCAAGGAATGTGGCAGGTAAGCAAGTAGTTCACTCAAAGGAGCAACTCGGCTATCAAGTAATCCAGGCAACAATAAATGAAGCAAGTGTTCAAATTAAGAAGCAAATCAGCAGAATCATAAGCGATATACCTTAACAGCTGCCAGATTTAAGTTGGCCGTGAACTCCCAGCTTAAATTCTATTGGTCCACGCCAGCTCACCCCTTTCCCCACACGTGAGCAGCAAGTGTCACCTGCAAAGAAGAGAAAGAGGTGAATTCAGGCACAAACAGACAAATGCCAGGAACTTTCACTCACACCTTCATCACCTGCCAACTTACATTACACGCACACTCACATGTTATCAAATTGCACCTGCAGAAACAAACAAAAAATAGAAAATTAGCGAGCAAGTAAAGTAAAAAAAATAAATAGGATAGACCTGGGAATAAAAAGAGGACAGTTTTTGGGGAGAAAAGGGGGTGCTAGGGTTTTAGGAGAGAGAGAAGCAAAAAAAAGGTTTTAGAGAGGGGAAACACGTTTTTGACAGGGAGAAAGTTAGAGTGTTTTTGAATAACAAAAAAAGAAAGGTTCAAGGTGTTAGAGGGAGGACAGTTTGGAGTAAGAAGCGGAGGTTTTTTAGAAGGAGAAAAAGGCAGAGAGCTATGGAGAGAAAGACACTGAAAATTGGGGATTTTTGGTTATGATGGGTTTTCCTTAAATCAAGAGATGTATTAGGAAGAGGAGAGGTAGCAGGTGAAGCTAAGTGGGAATAGAAGCTGAAGCCGCCGGGATTTGAAGCTTTAGGTGTCGGTTCAAGCTAGTTTTAGGGCTTTGATAGCTAAAGGTTTCATTTTGGAAAACTAAACAGTGAAAAGGGAGACAATGAGGGGAAGAATAATATACCTCAGTTTGAAGTTCATCAGATGGTCAAAAACGGAGATCGTAGCTTTGCAATTTCGACACTGTTGGGGTTCATTTGAAAGGGAAATAGGCCTTTTTCCGAGAAACTAACACCGTGGAGAGTTTCAGGATAGCAAAAAGGTGGGACCTGGAGGTTTTAAGCTCCATCGGAACTCCGTCGAAGCTCCGGCCTGGTGGTGGCGATCTCAGGCGGCGATGGTGATGGTGGCGCGGGATGAAGGAGAAGAAGGAGCTTAAAAAATAGGGCTAGGGCTTAGTATTTATACTAACCCACACCACACTTTGACCCATGACCCGTCGGCCCATTTCAGCTTTGTTGGGTAATTTCTAGCTTGGGCCTTTAATTTCTATACAATTGGATTTTTATTTTCCTTACTGAATTTGGGTTTAGTAGTTAGGTTGGATTTGATAATTGTGTTTAGGTCAAGTCCTTATAGGCTTTAATTTAAGGTCTAGTTCCATTATTAATTTAGGATTTAGATTTAATCCTCAATAATTTGGTAAAATTGAATTTAGGGTTTAGAACATTAAGTTTTAATATAAGGTTTGATTAATTTGAGCATTTGCATTGCATTCATGTTTACATTTCTCTAAATTGTTGCGAAATGACATGTTCATTTGAGATTAGTAAATTGATTCCGATGATGGAATTGGTTGGAATGTAGACAGTGCTTGTCTGTTTCAATCGAGTTTCCTAGGCTTGAAACATCTAAATGGGGGTGTTACCAGTCAAGTGGAAGGTCCCCAAATAGTGTTTCTCGTATAATCACACGGTAAGACCCAATCAAAATTGAAATTTTCATGCATCATCCGTATCTACCATGTTCATGTGAATAATTAAAATTTGATCCATTAATGGGCTGATAAATTGGGGCTTATACAAACTTTGTCGGCCTTAATTCATCTTTCCAAGGCTTGGAATATCCTGAAGGGGGTCTTAGCCAGTATGAGTGGCGGGTGCCCGGACGTTGTTCCACATATAATTACTCGGTAAAGTTTGCATTTTAACCGGGAATCATGCATCATGTGCATTCATGCATCTAGGGTTAGACTTAGTAATTTTCAATTAATTGTTAAGAAAGTCCCAAAAAATTGAAAATTGAAAGAGAATTAATAAAGTTCCTTCCTTCAAAAATTAAGAAGAGTTTGTATTTGCAAATGGTTTTCTTTTGAGTCTTCAAAGATAAAATTCAAAAAAAAAGAGATCAAGATCAAGATTCAAGAAGTAATTTGGTAATCAACTTAATTCGGTGCAATTAAGTAAATTGGTAATTAAATTAAGTAATTTGGTAATCAACTTAATTCGGTGTAATTAAGTAATTTGGTAATCAACTTAATTCGGTGTAATTAAGTAATTTGGTAATCAACTTAATTCGGTGCAATTAAGTAAATTGGTAATTAAATTAAGTAAATCAGTAATTAGCTAAATTCGGTGTAATTAAGTAAATAAATGGCTCAATCCAGAAGGCAGTTAAGAATCAAGGAAAGATAGTAATCAGTAAATAAAAGGCTTAATTTAAGGCAATGCAATTGAGTCAGTTAAAAAGGGAAATTTGTTGTTAAAGAAAAAACCAAAAAAAGAAAGAATAAAATCTTTTTTTCGAAAATTAAAAAAGAGTTTGTGTTTGCATTTGTTCTCTTTGCATTTTTCGGAAGATAAAAAATTTAACAAAAAAAAGAGTCTTTTTCTCAAAGTTTTCAAAAGAGGGAAAGTTCCCACCAGTGTCAGCTTTCATTTTTATTTAGGGAAAGTTCCCATCGGTTTTAGTTTTAAGTTTTTTGGGAACGTTGCCATCAAAAATCTTTTTAAAATTGAGTCATTTTAACGGTAAGTTTTAAAGAAAATCCTCTCATGAGGAGCCCAAAAAGAGAACAAAATAGAAAACAGGAAAGTTCCCAACATTCCTATTTCAAAATCCAAAACCCATTTTTTCTTGTCTTCTTGCTTGATTTTAAGGATTAATAAAGGAGTTTAATGGCATGAAACTATTGAAAAATAGAAACAACCAATAATAGAAACCCACAGTTAAGTCTAGGCTAGTCAGTGCCATCTTTTGACGAGCGTCGTGGGGGTGCTAATCCTTGCCCACGCGTACCCGACTCCCGAACTTTTCAGACTCTAGTTAGAAGACCGTTTATTAGGTTTAGTGTTACCTTCACCAAGCTTAGGTTAACATTAAACTTAATAATCTGATAGGTGGCTAATCACACCTAGGTTAAAAAAGATTAGTGGCGACTCCTTAGTTTTAGTTTTTAAAGTCGTTCAGCAGTAGGGTTCGGACCCCCGGACCCGGACGTTGCGACAGAAATGCAACTCTTTTTTTTTCTTTTTCAATTCTTTCTACTTATGCAATGAAGTGGTATGAACCAAATTGGAATTGCGAGATGACTTCATAAAAGATGATTTCATATGAAGATAAATGACTAAAAGTTCTAATGTGATAAATGACTAAAGGTGCTAATGTCAAATTACTAAATGAAGTCAATCATGGAATAAGCAAATGCAATCGTAATACAAAGCTAAGATGAAACAATATATTCTTTTTTGGCATTTTCTTGAATTTTGAATGCTTTCTATTAAAAACTAAATGCTTGCAAAAGGCAAATCTACCAAAATGCCAACATGAATTAACACTCGACAAAAACGGTTCTAATGCAAATATAGGATATGATTATAATGCAAATTAATAGGATATGATGTGATATGCTAATGCAAAATTAAAAGGTCTAATCTACCAAAATGCCTTACAAAATTACTAAAAACTCTTAATGCAACTATATAAACCAATTAATATAAAATTTATCTAAATTAAAGGATATAAGACCAAAAATGGATGTCTAAAGCTGCCCCTCTTTGTGCATTTGCTAACCATTGAAAAGTGTACAAAGAAGTAGTTTACATACTTTTTGAAAGTTAGAATGCGTACAAAGACGTAGACACCCATTTTATTACTAAAAGATCTTCAGAACTCCTTCGGAGAAATCGCCTTCTGGTTCTTCCTTAGGAGATTGCCTTTCGACCATCCTTTGACTTTCATGAGCTGTCTTCTAATTCATTCTTAAGAAAACTGTCTTCCGATCATCTTTTGAACTGTCTTCCAATTCATTCTTAAAAGGACCGTCCTCCGATCATCTTCCTTTTATCTTTCTCTAATCCTCGAAATCGTCTTCCAATTCATTCTTAAAAGGACCGTCTTCCGCTTATCCTTCGAACTGTCTTCCAATTCATTCTTAGAAGGATCGTCATCCGATCAACTTCTTCGAACTGTCTTCCAATTCAATATTAAAAGGACCATCTTCCGATCAACTTCTTCGAACTGTCTTCCAATTCAATCTTAAAAGGACTGTCTTCCGCTTATCCTTTGAAAAATCTTTCAATTCAATCTTAGAGGGATCATCTTCTGGTTATCCTTTGAATTGTCTTCTAATTCAAACTTAAAAGGACCGTCTTCCGCTTATCCTTCGAATTATCTTCCAATTCAATCTTAAAAGGACCGTCTTCCGATCAACTTTAGAACTGTTTGATGAACTGTCTTTAGTTTCATTCATGAGCTTTCTTCAAACTCATTCTTGAAAGGATCGTCTTCGATCCATCTTTCAAAATCTTTCATAACTTGTCTTCAGATTCATTCGTGAGCTGTCTTCAGTCTCAATCTTAAAAGCATTAAGGAACTTTCTTCAGATCCATCTGTGAGCTGTCTTCAGTCTCATTTGTTAATATCTTTTAAGAACTATCTTCAGATCCATCTATGAGCTGTCTTTAGTTTCATTTCTTAAAAATCTTTGAGGAACTGTCTTCATATCCATCTTCGTGAACTGTCTTCAGATTTACCCTTAAATATTACTCAGGACCTGTCTTCAGATTCATTTAAAAGGACCGTCTTCCGATCCATCCTTCAAAATCCTTCGTGATCTGTCTTCAGACCCATTCTAAAAGGGATTGTCCTCCAATCGTGTTTCAAACTTTTTCATGGATTGTCTTCCAATTCCATCTTGAGAAAATCGTCTTCTGATACTCTTTGAAAAGATCATTTCGAGGAATTTTATTTGAGAAAGCCGTCTTCCGGCACATTTGAGGGGATTGTCTTCTAATTCTGAAAATCTTCTTGAAAAATTGTCTTCCGATTGACTTCTGAATATCTAAATCTGACAAACCTTCTTCTCATTGACTTCTGAAAATCTATTTCTTTATAACCGTCTTCCGGTTAACTTCTACTTAAAAATCTCTCTCTAACAAACCATCTTCCGGCATAACTCTTAACAAGATCGTCTTCCGATTAACTTCTAAAAATTGTTTCTACGGAACTGTCTTCCAGTCAATTTCTGAACAAGATCATCTTCTGATCAACTTATATAAATCACCCCAAGAAACTGTCTTCTTAGTATAATTTTTAACGAGATCATCTTCTGATCAACTTCTTAAGACTTTCTTGGAAACCGTCTTCCGGTGTATTTCTTAATGAGATCGTTTTCCAATCAACTTCTGAAAATTCACAAACCGTCCTCAGGTCAATTTCTGAAAATTTTCTAAGAAACCATCTTCCGAATTATCTTTGATTATCTTTTAAACATTATTTTCTGAGAAAAATCTACTTCTGGTCACTGTCTCTTCTTCTTAATTTTGATCTGTTGAACCTCTTCTGACTTCTCCTTCTTTGCTTGAATATTTTCTCTTGTTTCCACCGTGCTTATTTCACTCCTTGGATCCACCTCCTTTAACTCTTTCTTGCTGTCTCTTTCCTCTTCTTGACTCCATATTTTCTTGAACTCTCCTTCATTTCCTTTTGATCCATTTTTGCCCCCACTTGTCTGACCTGTGTACAAAGCTATTGTTTCTGATGTCCTCCACCGTTAAGATCTTAACTTCCTTCTTCTTTATTCTAAAGTGCCCCAACGGCTTCGTTTCCAAGAATTCAGAGTTCTTCTTTATGCTCTTATGATGAACCTGACTCGTTGTCTTGCCAATTCCACCTATGAATGATAATAGGATGTCTTAATGTATGTATGCATGTATGCATGTATGCATCTATGCCTACGTATGCGGATTGAGTGATGAGTCAACTTAAGAAGGTAACACGCTGACTTCCCTTGTTTTACCAGTGTCTCTTTGACGAGCTTCTTTGCTTTGGATCTACCATGAATGACTTGATTTAAGGGGACTCCATTGCCCCATTATTCCGAGGATCAATTTCCTTGACTCCATCGATGTCCTCTTCTTACTGCAAATAGATTCATCCAACAGTCAAAGTTCAAAAGTTTATTGATTATGCAACTTAAACTTCTTGAGACATGTTATGATTCCAATATGATTTCATAAAACAATGCCCCATTTTCCCTTGACAACATGTTATCTTTTTACTAGATATACCCCCACATGTTAACCCATTTTCGAAACTATTGGTGAGCACCACTTAGAAAACTTTCCAATCTGATATCCTTGACTTAACATTTTTCCTAGACTCACAAATGGAATGCAAATCTTTTGCAGAACACATTTTCAAAACATTCACAATTTGTCATTTGTCCAAAAATGGTTTTGTATCAACATTGTGTCTTAAAAGAAGTATGGTTTGAAACGATTGAATAGCAATTGTCAAAAAGATTTATTTTGGTGTATTGCCTTCACTTGTCAAGACTGAAATGTTTAATGACTTCATCCACTCTTATTTTCTCGAGGCAATGCTCATAACTGCAAGGAATCACGCTTTTCGAACTGCTTTGGAGGCTCCAAGAATTCCCATTCTTGCTCTAGACTGCCCTTTTTTCGGGTTTTCACCCTAGAGCTTCTTCTTCTTCTTCTTCTTCTTCTTCTTTTCTCTTTTTTTTGTTCTTTTTTTACCATGCACTTGCATTTGAAAAAACTTTTGAAACCAATTTTATCCAAAAACCTTTTTGAGAAAAACACTTTTCTTTTTCAAAAACAATTTTTATTTTAGGAACAATCCCTTCACCTTCAATATCTTGACCTGAGCAAAGATGGATTTTATTAAACACGTAATGTGGGACTGGGCTAGGGGTGCCAAAGAAAGGATAAAAAGGCTCAAAATATGTTTGAGGGTACTCGATCCAAGGATCACTTTCTTCTTTTTCAAGGAAAATTCTTTTAATTTTGATCAATGCCCTTTCCATAATTCCTTGCAAGCTTCCGATCTAAACTAGTTCATTCATCTTCTTCTTTATTCTGTTTAACCCCTTTTCTTCGTTTTCGTTCTTCCTTCTTGCTTGCCTGACTCTTCGAATTCACATCCTCTTTTCCACTTTGAGTTGCCCTCTTCGGGTTTTCAACTCAAGTTTTCTCCTTTTCCAACCTTCACTCGAGCCGCCCTTTTCGGGTTTTTCAACTCAAATGACCCCCAACGGATCCAAGCCGCCCTTTGCGGGTTTTCAACCTGGACCCTTCCTTATATAGACTTCTCTTTTTCCGACCTCTTTCTTTTTTAGGCCAAGTTTTTTTTTCTTTTGTTTTCCCCTTTTTTTTCTTTGAGTTGAATGGAAGGATGTCCTGTTTTTGAATTGTGATTTCTGCTTTTTCTTTGACATCAGTCACACTGTGAATTCCCTTGCTTGCTTGAGCAACCGCTTATACTTTTCGGACTCTGCTTGATCATTTTTGTTTTCCTCTTGAAAATGAAGCTTATGGTTGGCTATTGCTTCTGTGCCCTTGATTTTCACTTGCTTTTATTTCTTTTTTCGCATATGTTATTATTGCAATGGAGTCTTTGATGATCTCAGATAGCATTTTACCATTGCATGTACTGCATTTTCTCCATTAATTCTGCTGACTTTTCTTAACAAGTTCTTTTTCTTCTTACTTTCTTTTAATTCACATTATCCTGATTGACAAGCTTGGACATCTTTTTCCAATCCATGACATTCTTCTTCTTTCCCTTTATTCATACTATTCCTATTATTGTGCTTGGGTTTTCCTTCCCCAATTCGCAACAAGCTCTACTTCTTCTTTACCTCTAGTGTGAAGGGTGATTCTTGGTCAGGGTTGATTCGAATGAAAATCCATAAGACTCAAAGGGGACAACAATGGATAATTTTTCTGTAAGCGAAAGAATAAGAAAGAGGGTCATTTATCATTTCAGATCTGGATATTTTAATGAAAGACGACCCTTAAAAACTTAAAACCTTTTTGAAAATTCATTTTTAAAACCTTTTCTTGAAAACATATTTTGAAAAATGTCTCTCTTTTTGACCATCTTGAAAATGTGTGCAAGTACATGACATTGCAATTTCAATTTTTTTTTTCTTTTTCTTTTTATTCTTTTTTTCTGATGGGAATTTTATGATTGATGTCTTCTGCCTCATTCTCTTGTCTGACCTGCTGATTGATGAACATGAGCATTTTATTGCTACACTGAATATTGCCCCTCCACTAATCACAAGGGCGATAAAGGTGTTTCGACAATTGAAGTGGTTTGAAAAGGTGTTGCTTAGGTGAACTTATTTGATTTTTGAACTAAATTGTCTTCTCAGGGCCTGAACGAGATTTGAATTTGGCCTTTTGAGCAATTTCCTCTGTGGCATGAAGAGGTTTCGACATATCTTGATGTGGAATTTTGGTTCAATATGGTTTCCAAGAGAAAGAATGGGCTCTTCTTGGTATCAAGGAAATTTGAGCTTTAAGTGAAGTGTTGACACAAACCGAAAAACCTTTAATTTATTCACAACCTTTTATTGAAAATACTTCCTCTTGTTTTATTCTTGAAAAACTTTTCATTTCTTTGGTCGTCGCCTAGACGAAGATCTTTTCCCCTAGCTGAGCGCTTTTGAGAATTGTCTTTAAGTGGTGATCTCTTGATTCAGCAAATTTTATTTTTTTAGACTATGGAACTTTGTTTTTTTAAGTCAATTAATGAAAGTACAACATATTTAACCACTATTAACACAATGCAATCCTACATGCTGAAGATTAAAAATACAATAAACTAAGCCAAAATACTATGCTGATGTCATGTATGTGCAAGATATGTTCCAAAGTTTCAGAAATTCCTCCTGAGGTGGGTTTTCGTTGCCCCTTTGTGACTGATCTGGAGCTGTATGACCCTCCATTACTCGAGAAACCACTTAAGATACCACTTCTGATGTTGTCTTCAACTTCTTCTGACTGGCCATCTGTTTGAGCGAGAGCGACTTCACTGGCACGGTCTGGCTTTTTTCAAAGTATAGAGGAGAAAATTTCATTGACCCCACTTTCTAATTAAGCCTCAAACACACTAGATGCTTCCAAAGAGTCACCCATACTTTCCTGATGATGTTAGACTCCAAAAGAGCAAATAGAATACAAGTAATATCTACAAGAAATGTGTTTTCTATATGCATAAAATGTATCCATTTACAAATGATGAGGATAATGCATGACAGATGTATGTACAAATGAATGGATAGTGCATGATCGATGCATGAACATATATACAGAAGAATGAATAATGCACGATGGATGCATGACATATACAAATGAATGTGATGATAACTTGGCAAACCATGAAAATGTGCATGGAAATGCCAAAATACAAGTCTTGTATGCCTGGCATGGCATAATGTGTTGATGGACAAATGCATGAATATGCTTACATGACTGTGCTTATGAAGATATGAAATGCTCGTTAATGCACAATGCAACTTGCAAAACAAAAGAGTTATACATATGCATACAATTCAAAAACAACAAAGAAAGATTGGTTAGTAACTGAATATAAAGATGAGTAGATAACTGAAAATTAAGGAGATATCGCGCCCCCTTCTTTTATTGATCAAAACATTTTCCTTGAAAACTTCCGACTTGTAAGTTCGTTTGGGGCAGGTCAGTCCAACTATTGTGAGCAATGCAATTACACACTCGAAGGACCTACATGTTGGGTGAGGCTTCACACTAGACCTAAAGGTTCCTAGACTGTCCTTACTGATACGAATCTAGTTGTATATCGGTCCAAATCCACCTTAGAGACCCGCCTAAGATCAACTTGAATCACCAAACTTCTAGATGAGTATGTCGACAATCTTCATTTGATAAATCCTCCTTCGTTCGTCGGCCTTAGACCCTCAATTCGACCTGCAATTGAACACCTAAGATCACAAGATTCACAAACAATTAAGCAATCACAACCTTATTGCTTGCTAGGACTCTACAAGATTAGAAGAACCCTAAGTTTGCTCAAACTAGAATAATGAAGCCAAATAATAGATATGGGTGTGTAAACCTCTCAACTTTATTGATAACTTGACTTATGTTTTCAAGAGATAAAAGAGCCCTTATATAGGGGAGTGGTTGGCGCATAACCTACTCCAATCCCTATAAGGGGCGGCAATACATAAAGGAAGGAACAATGAAATAGCCTACTCCTTGTCCTACTAGGAAAAGTAAATAACATTACATAATTAAGTAAGGATTGGACTTAGTCAAACAAGGCCCAACCCAATGTCTTCTAAACTAAATAAATAGCTAATCTAAGATAGAATAAAGGCCCATGAGGCCGAATTACACAATTATAAAGCCTAATGCTTATCGATTTCAAGCAAAGTGAACAACTTGGAATCGATGGGAATATTCTTGGTGATGTCGACTTCAATGCCCTCCAATTGGTCTTCAATGGACTCCAAACCTCCAAGATGAGATCTAACAAAGCCCAATAAAGCTTCCTTGAACCTTTTAGCCCGAGCCCTAGTCATTGGACCTTGCGGAATGGCTAAAGGGTCGAATGGCCGGTGGTGGCCGGATGGCCCGTGCGATGTCCCATGCGTTGGCCGGTTGTGGACGGTTGCCCCATGCGTTACTCCATGCGATGCTCCATGCGTTGGCCGGTCATGGCCGGTTGCTCCATGCGATGGTGGCCGGTCCTCAACTCCTTGCTCTGCCAAGCTTGTATTCAATCCGGGATAATCCGTGGCATCTTCTTGAATCTCCAAGACATCTCCATGTTTATCCAAGACATGATTTCCAATGGCTCCATTGTGCTCTTCTAAGCTATGATAAGCCCTTGGCGCATCACTTACTGTCGCCCATTCTAGGCTAGTAAGGTCCAGACTGAGTGGAAGTATTTGGCAAAACCCGCACGGAGACAATTGTCACACGAAGGTTAGTTACTTTACTTCCTCCTAAAAGGATAGAGCTCCGGTGTAAACTCATGCAAATGCCAATGCAAGTTACTTAGTGCACGTGTGAAGGAACATACAAACCTTTACCAACAATTCCTAACCCAAATTACTAAACTACCCCCCAAGGGAAACAAAGCAGATGAAAGATTAGACAGAATATACAAGATATGAAAAAAGCATATAAACATGTATAATATTAAATAAGCATGAATAAAACAAGGATAAACAACAAGCATACAACCAAATAAGAAACCCTAATTAATTCTAAACCAGTGTTCCATTCAACTCTCTAAGCTCCCCAGCAAAGTCGCCAAGCTGTCGCAACGCACAGGTCCGGGGTCTGAACCCTACCGTTGAACGACTTTAAGGGGAAACTACTGAAATCCTATGGGAGTCGCCACTAATTTTTTTTAGTTAGGTGTGATTAGCCACCTATTAGATTATTAAGTTTAATATTAACCTAAGCTTGGCAAAACCAACACTAAACCTAATAAACGGTCTTCTAACCAGAGTCTTACAAGTTCGGGAGTCGGGTACGTGTGGGGAAAGATCAGCACCCCCACGACGCCCGTCAAAGGACGACACTGACTAGTCTAAAATTAACTATGGGTTTTATTATTGGTTGTCTCTATCTTTAAATATTTTCATGCCATTAAGAGCTTTCATTAACCTTTAAAGCAAATAAACAAGCAAAAATGGATTTTGGATTTTGAAATAGGAATGTTGGGAACTTTCCCGTTTTCTATTTTGTTCTCTTTTTGGGTCCCTCATGGGAGGATTTTCTTTAAAACTTACCGTTAAAACGACTCAATTTGGAAAAACTTATTGATGGGAACTTTCCCTAGATTGAAAACCAAAACCAAAGCTGGCGAGATCTTTGCCTAAATTGAAAACTTTGAAAAACTTGATGGGATCTTTCCCCAAATTGAAAACTTTGAAAAAACTTGATGGGATCTTTCCCTAAATTGAAATCTGTGAAAAAAAATTTCTTTTGATTTTGAATTTTGAGTCTTTTGGATTTTTAAAAATCTTCTTATTTTTAATTTTGAAATACTCGATTCTTTCCTTTTTCCTTTTGAATTTTTGTCTTTGGAAAACTAAAAGGGAACAATTCTCAAGAACAAACTCTTTTTAATTTTGAAGAAAATGGTTTTATTCTATTTTTTATTTCGATTAGTAATTAATTTAAAAAATTACTAAGTCTAACCTTAGATGCTTGAATGCAAATGATGCATGAAAATCCAATTTGATTTTAATTACCCATTAATTATACAAGGAATACCTTTGGCCGCCTCCCAATAAATGGTAAACGACCTCCGGAAATTTCCAAGCCTCCGGGAGAAGGTGAGCAAACTCTGACATTCATGAATGAGCCGTCCACCTTTCCCATCACGGGATCATTTTAATTAAAACCTACGTGATAAATTATATTTACAACAATTTATCAAAATAAATATGAATGCAAATGCAAATGCAAATGAAACTTAAGTGACTAAACCTAACTTATTTCTAATTAATTTAAAATCTAATTATCTTGCACTTAATTATTATACTAATTTAACATTAACTAACTACTATTCCTAATTACCAATTAACACACCCTAATTAGTAATTACCCAACTTATTTTACAAACTAAATTAAAACTAACCCAACCACATAAATAAATCTATCAAATAGGCCCAATAGCAAACCCAAACCCAAAATAAACAAAACAAAAAGGGCCAAAAACAAAAGAAACCAAATCAGGCCCAAATGTAATAAAAGAGGATAAGGCTCAGGTGATTACCCAAAGGAAACTGGACCGGGTCTGAACCGATTCTAACGACCTAGTATAAACATTTTCTTTTCCTCCTCTTCTTTTTCTTCTTCCTTCCGTCTTCTTCAACTCGAACCGCTCTAAACCCTAGCTTCCATTTCCAATGCTGCAACTCACCTCCGGTTAGCAAACCCGACCAAACCCAGCCTCCCTAAGGCCAAAAGATCCTTCATTTTTTCCTCCTAAGGCCGAAATCTTACCTCTTTAAATCATAAATGGTGCCGCCACCACTACCAGCCCTTGCCTTGCCTTCACCGTCGACTCCCTCAGCCTCCACTTCGACGAAGCAAGCCGCCTAAAGGTCATTCCCTTCCCTTTACCCTTTTCTACTAGTTCATCTAAAAGTCTGAAACCCTTTCCTGAATCTGACCCTAAACCGAATCATGAACCTCAAAATCCCGACGGCTTATGAAATCTATCTTGCTACACTTTGAAACCCCCAACTCAATTTAAAGAAATAACACCCAAAATCCTCAGTTCCTAAAACTCCTAAAATGCTAGCTCTCCTCTACCCGAAAATGTTGCTAAAGTCTTAAAAAGAGAGAGAAAACAAGCTCCATTTGCTCGAGTACTCCCTCAAAACAAATACTTCACCATCAATAACCCCAAAGACCACTGCCACTTTCTTATTTTTCGTTCTCTCCAAAACCCTAGTTCCTAGTTTTTGCTAAAATCCCTCCTTTCCTAACAACCCCTAGCTTTTCTCTCTGTCCTCAAACTGTGTCCCCCCCCCCCCCCTATGCTCACTCCCTGGAAAAATGAGGAGGAAGCTTCCTCATTCTTTTGTTTCCCTTTTAACCTTTTTTGTTTTTTCTGCAGGTAAAATATTGCTACTGTGCACGTGTGGAGGATGGCCTTGCTTTCATTTGAAAATTCTCTGTTTTTGTCCTTATTGACAGGTAGGAGACTCCCTCTTTTTCTCTGTTTTGATTTTGCCTTAACTCCATTCCCTCTAACATGTTTCTCTCTCCTGGTATGTGCTCTTGCTGACTTGGACCAATGGATTTAAAGCTTGAAACGTGGAGTTGATTACAATAGACAGCCGCCAGGGTATATTTCCCATTCCCTTGTAATTCCTTGTTCCACTTGCGATCAATTTACTGGTGAAATTCCCATGTATGGTGCCTTCGTATTCTATAGATTTCATACACACTGCTCTCTCCTCTTGTGTGCTTCGTAATTTCTCTCGGATTGATCTGATTCGGATAATTTAATTTAAACATATTAGCTCACGTGCAAGGTACGTGAAAGTGACGACCAGTACTTAATAAAAGTTTGACTTCCTTCTTACAAAATTCGATCATTATTTTCAATACAGTACAGAGTACAAAAATGGAATTCTCCCTAATTAGAATTCAAATCCGGACAATATTAATTTTATGTCAATGAAATTAAAATAGACTTTCTATCTTATAAATAAAAAATTCTTTCTTCTAATAAAAATCTTAAACTCTTAACTATCATATCAGTTGCTCTTTGATAGCTGGATTATTAATTAATCACTCCAATAGAATGCAAGAACAATAAAGAACGTGTGGTTCTCCGTCCTTAAATTAAAATATTAAAATAATAGACACAAGCTGGGGCCACTCCATAAACACGCGCATGCTTGCCTGCTTGCCTGCTTGCGACTTTTGTGTCCCCAACTGTCCTTTGGCAGCAGTGCCCTTTAACTTCTTGGCATCATACATATACGGGTTCTTCCCTCCAAGAGATATAATTTTCCACTTTTTAGCTCCCCTTTGGTTCAGTTTTCTTCTTTCTTGTATAATCAATTAAGCAGAAAAGTAGAGAGAAAGGAAATGAGTGAAGCAAAACCCCAAGGCGGCCTCCCCAGCAGGGATGGAGATGGTGTAAGTTCTAATGGTCCTGTTGGAGGCAGCAGCAGCAGCAGGGAGAAACCCATGAAGCCACCAAAGAGGGGAGGTGTGATGAAACGAATTATTTCAGATTTTATTGGAACCCCATCTCCTAATTCTTCAACTACTAATTAATTAGATCAACATGATGTTGTCTCATTATGTATATATATATTCATCTTATTATTATGTTAGTAAATAAGAAAAAATCATATCTTCTTCTTGGCAAGATGAAGAAGAAATGGCAGATTTCAGCACTATCATTTAGTTGTATTTATAGGGAGTAAGTTGAGGTTGAAGATGAAGTTCCTGGCTGATATGTTGCTCTGACTTGGCAGAATAATGTGTTCAGAAAAGGTATGTATTGGGATTGTTCCTTTTTATTTAGGGACTAGGGTCCAACCAAAGTCCAAATCTCATTATCTGTCTTTGTGAGATATGTTGTAGAAGTAAGAAGAGTGTGATTTCAATTCTTGTAAAGTTTAGGGAATTTTTTTGGTTAAGTTTAGGGAATTTGAATGTATATATATTCCAATTTTAGTCTGATCTGATCTACTTACTAGTAAATACATTAGCTACTTCCTCCCATTCAAAATAAGTGCAACACTAGGAATATTACACAAATCAAGACAATGATTAATTGGTTTTAAATTTAGTAAAAAATCACTTAAAATGGCATTCTTACCCTTCAAAAAATGTTATAAACAATTAGATAAAATTATTCTCTCCCTTCCCAACTTTCCAAGATAATTAAAGATTCAACTACCTAACCAACACAAGTAATGATATATATGGAAAAAAATTACAAATTGCATTGGTTTTATAAATGTTGCACTTAATATAAATGACTGTAAATTTTGAAATGTTGCACTTATTTTGAATGGGAGGGAGTACTTACTGAGCAAATAGTAAAAAGTCAATATTATGGTCATTTTATTAGCTGACGTGGCATGACATGTGGCATAAAAAATGAATATTTTTATTTTAATATTTTTATTAAAATTTTTTTAATTAAAAAAATCTGAAAAAAAAAAAGAAATTCCCACAAACACAAAAAACATTTCTCTCTCCTCGATTAAAAAGATCAAACAGCCCTATTTATGTTTTTTCTGTTACAATACGTTTGAGTTTCCTGATAAATGTTTTTTGATCTTCAATCTAGGAGAGAGTAATGTTTAATTGAGGAGTAAACAAGATCAAACAGCCCTATTTATGTTTTTTCTGTTACAATACGTTTGAGTTTCCTGATAAATGCTTTTTGATCTTCAATCTAGGAGGGAGTAATGTTTAATTGAGGAGTAAACAAATCAAAATTTATGACGCAGCGTGTAGCGTGAAATCAAACTCACCAAGAATCCACTTGGATGAAAGTTGATAAAAATTCCATACCAGGAAAATAAACTAAGATAAACTTGAGAAAATAATTGATTCTACATAAATTAGGGTTTTCTAAACCTTAAATACCTTGTCAAAACTAATTAAAGTACTAAATAAAATAAAATACTAAAGCCCAATAATGAAATAGAGTCCAAAATGTAATTATAAAATCCAACCAATTCAGCCAGCTCAAAAGCCCAATTAATTTCTTCTTGTCCCCCGCGTCATTCTCCTCCACTTGAATCAAACTCGTCCCTGAGTTTGAACGACCGCCACACTAAATGTTGTTGCTTCAAGCTTCTGTTCCCATCAAGATCTCATGCTCTTTCAGATTTATTCGAAAGTGAGAAAAGTTAGACAAACTCACTTCAGGAATAAAATCAATAAAATGACAGATACCATGAATCAGTGGCAAGTCATCAGGAATGTCATCAGGTCTTAACCCCTAAATTCTTGTAGAAACTGTTGCACCAACCCCGAGTGCTCCTCTACTTGCGTTTCAGCCTCGTGCTTATCTACTGCTGCAAAGAACTTATTAGTATTATTAACTCCCATAAACACAGAAAAGTCCATGAATTCCTCCACATGTAATTGAGGAAATTCAGATTTTTTCTCCACAACTAACTCTTTTTGCTTCTCCTCCACGGTAACATACTGATCAGGTGTTTTGGATTCAACACTCTCCCCATCCTTGGCAACTTTATCAATTGTCACAGATTCATCTTTCCTCTGAGTGACCTCTATCTCTTTATCCTTTTCAGTTACCTCAGTCTCCTTTTCTTCTTTAGTAAAAAAATTTTGTCCATCTACCTTAAAAGTTTTAGGTTGGGTCTTCTTGGTAAAGGAATCAATTTATAACCTTTTCCTTCCTTCCTAATTTTGTAGACATTATCATCATATGAATATTGTGCACCCTCATCAAACTGCCAAGGTTTCCCTAAAATTATTTTAGAGTGCTCCATGTCTACAATATTGCAATAAGTTTCACAGCTATACATCCCTACAGAAAATAAAATCTTGCACCTTCCATTGATTTCCCAAGGATGTTTCTTAACAGTCAGATTTAATAATTCAACTATTTTTCGACTCACAATATTTTTGCAACAACCATTATCAATAGTCATGGGAAAGACTTTACCGTTAATAGTGCATCTTGTGCGAAAAGGTTGTCGTTGACGATTCTCTTCAAAACCTTTATCATAGATAGGATTTCTACGAACATGTTCAGGTCTTTCAATAGGGCCACCACGAGCTATTTCCACCCCTGGCTTTCTATTGTCGATAGGATTTCTGCAAACAGATACAGGTTTTTCAATAGGGTCACCATGAGCCATCTCCACCCTTGGCTTTCTATTGTCGACTTGCCTCTCGCGTGCAAAAATCTTTATTAGATTATCCAAACGATCAACAATTTCATCGGAAAGCTCATTGAAGCGCCAGAATTGGAGATCCATCTGTTTATTATGCTGCTCCCATCGTTGCAGCGTGTCGTTCTTCTGCTGAAGAACGCTAATCCCCTAATCACCGTCAAGAGGACTGTTGCTAACACCACCAGTCGTCATCCAGCTCTGATTACCAACTGACGCAGCGTGTAGCGTGAAATCAAACTCACCAAGAATCCACTTGGATGAAAGTTGATAAAAATTCCATACAGGAAAATAAACTGAGATAAACTTGAGAAAATAATTGATTCTACATAAACTAGGGTTTTCTAAACCTTAAATACCCTGTCAAAACTAATTAAAGTACTAAATAAAATAAAATACTAAAGCCCGATAATAAAATAGAGTCCAAAATGTAATTATAAAATCCAACCAATTCAGCCAGCTCAAAAGCCCAATTAATTTCTTCTTGTCCCCCGCGTCATTACTGACGCAGCGTGTAGCGTGAAATCAAACTCACCAAGAATCCACTTGGATGAAAGTTGATAAAAATTCCATACCAGGAAAATAAACTGAGATAAACTTGAGAAAATAATTGATTCTACATAAATTAGGGTTTTCTAAATCTTAAATACCCTGTCAAAACTAATTAAAGTACTAAATAAAATAAAATACTAAAGCCCAATAATAAAATAGAGTCCAAAATGTAATTATAAAATTCAACCAATTCAGCCAACTCAAAAGCCCAATTAATTTCTTCTTGTCCCCCGCGTCAATTTGGCAGCAAATTTCCCACTAAGGATCAAGCTGACAAGCTGATATCATTGGCTCGAACCACGCAGGAAAATCTCTAGGTTATGCAACAACTGTTTCACCCGAGGAACGAGATTGGATTTGGTACTAAGTATCAAAAGGGTTTTTAAAGGTATATATAGCCTAATCATGATTTAGGTAGGCAAAACAAAACCAGCCAGAATTATAGTATATATAAATATATCTTACCTTTCCTCTGCTTCTTCCATTTGTTTTTGTTCTTGTATCTTTGCAAAAGTTGGCATAGATCTTTTGAAACCTGACCCCACAAACACAACAATCTGTTTGAATATATATAAATTATGGTCTTCCATTCTTTCATTGCAACTTCCCAAAGTTAGTGTTTTTTTTCTAGCTTTCAAGGAGAGATGGAAGGGAGACTTTTGTAGCAAAAAACAGAGAGATTCAGGGCAAGGTAAGGCTGCAATTTTCTTCTTCATAATTCTCTGTTTTCAATCTCCCAATTGTCTTTGTTTGCTTTCTTGTTGGGTTTTCGGCTCCAATAAGAGACAAGTGAGGACCATTTGCTGATTGATTAAGAAGCTAAGGAATCGTTGCAGGAAAAAGGGTCGCCGATTCGAATAACAATTTACAGTCTTTGCTTTTTCCTTATCTTAGAGACAAAAATGCTCTTTCTCTGTCTTTTTCTAGTTGGAATCTTGAGCCCAAACTAACCTCCCAACTCCTTTGTGTTCTGTCCAAGCCAAAACCACTTGACTTCAAGAACAAAACCCAGGAAGAAAAGAAATAGCCTTTCCTTCCAGAAATAAGGGTGTTTGATCTTTAATTGAGGAGAGAGAAATGTTTTTTTTTTGTTTGTGGGAATTTTTTTTTTCAGATCTTTTTTAATTAAAAAAATTAAATAAAAAAAATTAAAATAAAAATATTTAAATTTTATGCCACGTGTCACATGTCATGTCAGCAAATAAACGACTGTCCAAGCCAAAACCACTTGACTTCAAGAACAAAACCCAGGAAGAAAAGAAATAGCCTTTCCTTCCAGAAATAAGGGTGTTTGATCTTTAATTGAGGAGAGAGAAATGTTTTTTTTTGTTTGTGGGAATTTTTTTTTCAGATCTTTTTAATTAAAAAAATTAAATAAAAAAAATTAAAATAAAAATATTTAAATTTTATGCCACGTGTCACATGTCATGTCAGCAAATAAACGGCGTTAGTGCCACATAAGCAAGTTTGATGGGTTTGTCACGGCTCGTTAACGTGAGGAATCTCGGGTGATCGGTTTTAATAGTAGAGGGACGAATTTGTAAAAAAAAAAAGTACAAGGACTAAAATCAACATTTCGTATAGTACAGGGACCTCCCGGATACTTTTACCAAAAACTCTCTACTATTTGCTAGCACAAAACGGTCGGAGAAGCTTCACAACTGATACTCATCTCAGTGAACGGTTGATTGTGAGGATACCATAGAAGAATACAAAACGGTCGGAGAAGTTTCACAACTGGTACTCATCTCGGTGAACGGTTGATTGTGAGAATACCATAGAGGAAGGGATTCATTAAGGATTTCATTGTAAATTAAGGTTTTGATCTCAAGCTCGAGATTGTGAATTTCACATAACCATAGATATATTTTCTATCATCGATTGGCTGGGGACCCAATTTTATTTTTCCACTATGTTATGTTTGTATTCTTTTGTTGTTAATTACTCACAAGGGCTCAAACCCTTGTCCTTCAGGTTGAAATACAACAATCTAACCATCAAGAGAACTGGTGTTATGTCTGTATTCGGTTTCCTTTCATCATGTTATATGTATTAATAAAGGGTTTCAATTCTATTAGAATCATCGTAAAAAGGAGTCTTTTTAGGATCCCATTAAGATGATACCACCTAATCAATCTTAAGAGACCACTAAGATATATACTACACTCTTCCTCATCAAATCAACTTTTAATTCATTCTATATTTACTTTCACATTAATTAAGCAACAAAAAATACAAAAGTAACAGGGAAAAAACATGTACCAACTCATAATAAAATAAATTGATAAGATGAGAATTATATTTTTTAAAAAATATTAAACAAAATCAGGGGTTAATTGTTCGATATTGCAAGGTAATTTTTTAAAATCTCTCTTGCATTTTTTTATTGTGTTTGAAGCTAAAAATATATATATATATTTATTATTTCATAATATTAATTAGGAAATCGATTCTTTTGATTAATAAATATTAAATAAAAGAACTTTTTTTCTACTAATTAAAAGAAAAATTAGAAGTATAGAGTTATCACTTATCAGTTGGTTGATAGAACCAAATTTTTTTTTTTTTAAAAAGTGTGTTTAATTGTTTATGGTAATTTTTAACAATAAAACTTACTCTTAAAAAATACTCCTAGAGTATATATTACATGTTCCTAACGTTGGGACAAAAAGCCTATTTTCACTAAAATTCAATCTTAACAAGAATCAAGTGAATTAATGCAATTAATTGATTGACATATGCAATAAATAAGAGTTAATATGGTGAGTTAGGGTGTAAAGTATATCTTAATGATGATTCAAACTTGATTATGTGGCATCATCGTAAAGGGATCCTAAAAAATATACCTTTTAGAATGATCCTAATAGAATTTAAACCCATTAATAATCTCAAAACTTGAAAAAAACTAAAAATATGATAATTAGATATGATTGGTGCAACCCTGCCAGTAGAAGATAAATTTTCTTGGCAAACTACTATTTCCCATAGTGTACAAGCAAATCAAGTTTAAGCTGGTCAAACCATGATCCAAAGCGCAGCCTTTGCCACAAAAAGAAGTGATCTATTGAGTTCAAACTCGCCGACAAACTTCTCTGTTTCATGTGATTCGTACGAATAGGTTTTAAGTCATGGAAAAGGGAAATCCTTCGTCATTCCTTTTAATGTATAACCGTTGCACAACGGATCATACACCCGGGAACAAAATTCAAAACTCACACACGAAAAAGAAAAAGGAACACAAAAGCAAAAGCCACCCTTTACCTTTTCTAGCTTTTTTCAAATCCAACTACCTTAAAATATATCAAAATGGTTGCTCTTTCTTATTCTGTATATATATTGCCTATTCGAGTTTTTGTCATTGTAGTATCTTTCAATTCAGAAACCAACAAAAATAAGAAATGGGTTCATGCATTAGCAAATGCTGCAGACCCAAGAAATATTACATTGAAGATTTTAGTCATGTTCAAGACAAGCTTGTCATCTCACAACAAGCTCCAAGAACTCCCATTCCTACAGTCGCAAACAAAATTTCCCCTTTGCATCTTTCACCTACCATTTCTTCTTCTTCTTCTTCAGTTTCGTCCTTTACCTGCTCCAACACCAACACTTCAACCAGTTCTTCATGTTCGAGCTCAGCTTCGGTTTTGACTTCCAAAGATAGGTCTTTTTCCAACGAGTTTTTGTGGGCATGTGTCAAGGAAAACCCTCATATAATCCGTATTAATTCAATCAAGGAAGCTTCTCTCGCATTAGCCACTGCAAAATTTCCTGCTCAGAAATTAGATTCCCCTGTTAAACCAAAACAGGGAATCCTGCAGAGGGAGAAAAGCTCTACGCCACAGAAAAGAGGAAGGTCGAGTTCCCCATCGACATTAACAAGGCAAAAGAGCTTCCGAAAGGAGCCTGATTTTAGAGTTAACTCTGGCTATTATTTGCCTAGTAGGAATTTGAGGTCACCATCTCCAAGCAGGAGATTTAATCCTGCAGAAAATGGCAGAGGACTCTTGGCAACTACTTCCAAGGAGAATTCCTCATCAAAGCGAATTGTTTGTCCCAAGGTAAATGCACTCAACTCTGTTTCTTCCTCTCTAAGAAGGGAAAATCTGACTCTGAGGCCTTCAAGTCCATTGAAGTCTTGCTTGAGAAATCGAGAGACTTTCATTCACCGAATTACTTCTAAAATCGATGAAAACGCACTGCGAGCTGCACTTTCGTCTGACCCAGAAAATGACTCCATTACTATGGAGGACATTGATAACCCTCTTATTTCCTTGGATTGCTTCATTTTTCTGTAAAAATTGAGTTTGCGGATTTGCGCACTGAACATTTATCATGTTCATTTATTTATTTTATTCTTTAGTCTTGAATTTTGTTCATTGCTTTGTTCTAACTGTTTTTCGACAAGATTCACGATGAATATATATAAGTTTAACGATGATCAACTGGATCAAATAGCTAGATTGATACGTTGATGAAATGGGGTGTATTGAACTTTTAGCTCTCTTGTTCTGTAAAAGATTGAAGAATGATATTTTTATTTTTGGCAATTATGATCTAAATTGAAATGGGTCTTGGCTATTATTATCTTTATCTCTTTGAATTTTGTCCCCCAAAACAAACATTTTCCATTTGCATTTTGGAATTCAATTAACTTAACCTCCACAAGAATTTGCATACTTCATTGAAGTTGGGGTTTGTTTAGACATGGGCTCCAATTCACTTTTTCTTGAAGATTTCGTTGACAAAGTGGCAAGAACTACCTTTTTGAATTAATGACCACCTGGACCTGGTCACTAATTTTAATTTGAGGACCAAACAGAAAAGTTAAATCCGTATTTGCACAGTGTAGACACTCGTTTTTGTCATATATCCTTTAATTTGGATCGAGTTAGCATTAGGGTCATCCATGGGCATTTTGGTCATTTTCACATCTAGGGGGGTATTTTGGTCATTTTTGCATTTAGGGGGTATTTTGGTCATTCTTAATCTACTTTTAATTTATATTAGCTTGTTCATTTTAGTTATTTATATTGCATTCGAAAAACCAAAAATCATAATATGCACCTTGGCATTTTTGCATATTTAGTAATTTAGTTGCATCTTCATTTAGCTTAGTATTGTTGCATTTTAATCATATAGTTTAAGCTTAATTAGTTCATTGATTAATTAACCCTTTAGCAATTAGTTTGACATTGCATGAGTTGGATTTGCATTTTTGTGTGTTTTTTCATTTCATGGCATATCAGTAAAACAATGATAAATAAAACAAAACACCAAAAATAGAAATTAGAAAATCACAATAAAGAAAAAGAGGATTCATTTATTCATTTTGGACTAGTTAGATATATCCCCAAAGTACAAAATAAAAGTAATAAAAATACAAAAAGGGGATCTTTATTTACAATTCCCTTGGCTTTGCATATTACATCTCGAATTGAGTTTTGGTCCTCATAAGGTTTGTTTTTCTCTTCTGACTTGGCTTTCTCTTTACTTAGTCTTTAGTAACCTGCAAAGATGTAAAATGTGCCCCCCAAATTCAAGACTAAACACCATTAATTGGTGTAAGCCAAAAAGGGCCGGAGGGCTTTGAAAATGCAAAAAAAAAAAAAAAATTAGTGCAGCAACACTAAAGGAAACAAGGAACATGCAACGGGCTGTGAAACAAGGAAAATGCAGGGGTTGTCAAGCAAGCATGCACCCGAGCGTTGAAGGTCTTTTAAAAGACCTCATGTGCAGGGCTGTGCATGAGAGGAACGGTGGAAAAGGCAACTAGGTTAGAAAGCATAAAGCAGAGGAAAGCAAGCAGGCCCATCAAAAGCATAATCACAGAATGCACACAAGGGAAACAACATGCAAACATGTTTGCTCTTGGCTGAGTAGGGTAAGGGATTCAGAATTGATTTTTGATCCCTAAACACCCATACAGCCTTGGAAATGATGGCAAGCAGAAAAGAACAAGCTCACAACAACAAATAATCCCAGAACTTTATTCAGACATGCGTGGTCACCCAAAGCAAAGCAAAGTAAGTAGTTCAGAGGGGTAAGTGCAGAGTACAAAACTGACTTATAAGCATCAAGCAAATGAGGCATAAAAGACAGCAAATAGACAGGGGAATAGGGGACTAGCATACATGAAGCAATGTAAATATAACATGGCTAAGACAGATTCGATAACCCCAAAATTCCCAATGCAACTCAAGCATGAAATCAATGGCAATGTTCAACTAGGAAGATGCAATAGAGAAACAGAACATAACAACATTCTAAGGTCAAATGGCAAAACCTGGCATATTGCAATTTGCAAAGCACCAAACACAGGTTCAAAACACAGAACAACTAAATAGGATTTGTCAAGTTACCCCAGAGTAAATACATTGCAATTTCAAAAGTTTAGTAACAAGCATCCCTTACTGCATTTTGCATACAAGATTAGACCAAAAACATTTCAAATTTAATTGCATTTTTCCCTCCCTAGCATTAATTCAGCATACATTTTTCATAATTAGAGCAGTCATTACCTGGTATTATGCATTGCATTTTAGTAAATTAGACATTGCAAAACAGGGAATTTGCATTCTCTCACAAATAGCATTGCACATTGCATTAATCGTTGGCAACAAGTCAGTGTGGCAGGATCAAAGGCAAGTTAAGCAGCAATTAACGATGAAAATAAGGAAGCTTTTAACATAGGTTCAACAGGCATCAGGCATCTCAGATTGTTACCACAGTCACATATTCACTACCAAGACAATGGAGTCACAAATAGTTCTCAAGCAAATTCAGCATTATTAAAGCATTTAGTATTCAACAAGTGACCGTTTCAGCAAGAGCAATGAAGTAAGCAAGCAGCAAACAAATCAAAGGAAAAGGGGCAGTTTCAAAGAGTCGTCGAGTACTTTTAGCAGACAATGAGAGTTTAGAGAAATAAAGTTGCAGTTACAGAAGAAAAGGCAGTTTAGCAAAGCATGAGGGACATAGCAGCGGAGATTACATGGCCAGTTCAAGGCGACAAAGACTTTAAGAGAAAGACTCAATTAGAAAGAACCCAAAAATGACTCAAACAGCAAGCAAGCAAGCATTTTGATTGGACAAATTGGCAAGGGAATCAAGTCATTTTGAAGGCAAGCCAGTTTCCAGGATCAGCAAAAACAGGGCATTCACATTAAGCAACATTTAGTCTCAGTCTCAATTCAATAGGGATCAATACACCAGCATACACTGCATTTAATTTACTAGAAACATGAGCTCAGATCTTTCAAAAATTCTTTTAAATACAGAATGAGAGCAATGCACTGGCACCTATATATATGCACTCAAAACAGATTCATTTACAGAGCCATACCTCAACAGGAACAAAAGTAGTATATAAGAAATAAGATATTTCACCTTAGTTTTAGAATATACCTTGATAGAGATTCGGTGGTCAAGAAGTCGGCATGAGGAGTTATTGCTGACATGGCAAGCCTTGACTTTCCAAATAAGCTTCCGAGTCGTTTTATTAGCCACATCACTTGGCTACATCAGCAACCTGCAAGAGCAAGACACGTGAGGAGCAAATTGAAACTAAAATGAACCAAAAACTAACAAAATGGGGAAAAGGCTTTACCGCGTGAAATCAGAGTCGGTTTTGCAAGCAGACAAAAAAATTCACCCGATGCCACTTGCACAAAAAGCCAAAAGTCGGTTAGAATAAAAAGGGAAGAAAAAAAGGTTTCGAAAAGGAGGGGAGTTTTTGGGGGGAGGAGTTTCTAGTAGTGTTAGGGTTTGAGGACAGGGGGGTTTTGAGAGAAGTTGAGGGTTTTAAAAAAAAAAAAAGGAAAAGGAAAACAGGGGGTGTTAGTTCCTAAGAGGAAGGAATAGGTTTCGAAAAAATGAGGGGAAGTAGAGGGTTTTAGGTAATAAAAAATACAAAGGAAATGAATTGAAAAAAAGAAAGATAAAATGGAAGAAACAAAAAGAAAAGGGAGATTTTTACCGAGTCAAAGGTGAGTCCGAGAGAGTCGAAGTCAGAGCTTATGTTTAAGGCTTATGTTTTGGAGAATTTTGGCTCGGTTTAAGGCTTATGTTTTCGGTTTTGGGTTTTTAGTGTTAGGAGGCTCGGATCTACAAAACGTTTGGTGGGTTCATAGAGCTAGGTTAGAGGGACAACATACTTAAATTTGAGGGTCATCCGACGGCTAGATTTGCCGGATCGGAAGTAGGATTTTGATTCGGTTTAGGCTAGATCCTTGAGGTTAGAGACGGTTTTAAGCGGAAAATAGGCTAGACTCGGGATGAGGGAAGCAAGGCGAGTCTCCCGGTAGAGTTTGATGGTCAATGGCAGCAGCTTGGATCTCATATACGGTGGAGCAAGGTGGCGGCGCGGTGGAGTTTAGTTCCAGGGCGGCTAGGGTTTCAGTTGGGAAGAGAAGTTTGAAGGAAGAAGACAAAAGAGTGCTTTTATACTTACCCTAATGACCCGATCCGACCCGTACTCGACCCGACTCAAATTCATCCGGCCCATTTTCAGTTGGGTAAACTCTAATTTGGGCTTCTTTCATTTTAATGCTTTTGGGCCTTAGATTATTACTACTTGGGCCTCCTTTATCCTTATATGTTTGGGCTTTTGATGGTAAGTGATTTGTGCATGAAGCTTAGATAGATTTATTTTAGTTTAACCTAAGGCTTAGTTCCATTATTAGCTTAAGTAATTTAATTCTTAATAAATTGGTAAAAAATAATAAGAATTAATATAATTTCATGATTTAGTTTAATTATCAATGAAGATTAATAAAAGAAAAAGAAACGTGTTAGACTAGCCTTAAGCATTTGCATCCATATTTACTTTTACTTAAATATTGTTAGTACCATGTTATTCATTTGCTCATGAGATTCAAGAAAAATGATTCCTATGAAGGGAAAGGAGGGCGACTCATTCATGCGTGTCTGAGTTTGCTCGACTTCTCCCGGAGGCTTGGAAATTTCCAGAAGTCGTTTACCATTTATTGGGAGGCGGCCAAAGGTGTTCCTCGTATAATTGAGGGGTAAATTAGAATCCAATTGGAGTCTCATGCATCATGTGCATCCATGCATTTAAGAGTCTAGTGTATCAATAATTTAAGAATCATAGAAGAAAAATCTAAAAAAGGAAAAGAAAGAAATTGGGATCAATCAGAAAAATGGGAAAAGGTAATCAAGTTCCAAAAAGTAAAAAGGGCAATCAGTAATTAAGTTCAATAAGGAAAAGTAATCAGTGATTAAGTTCAATAAGAAAGATGCAATCAGTAAAAGGTAAAATGGTAATCAGTAAAGAGTAAAGTGATAATCAGTAAAGAGTAATAGAGATCAGTAAATCAGTAATTAAGTGAAAAGAAATTAATCAGGGTCAAGGTAATAGAAATCAGTAAATCAGTAATTAAGTAAAAAGAGATTAATCAGAGTTAAGGTAGTAGTAATTAGTAAATCAGTAATCAGGTAAAAGATAGTAATCAGTAAATTGATAGGCAAGGTAAGAGATTAATCAGTAATTAGAGAGCCAAGGTAAAAATGGTAATCAGTGAATCGATAATTAAGAGTTAAAGTGATCATAATTAAGAGTTGAGTGGTTAATTAGTAAATTGATGATAAAAAAGGGAGTAAAATTAGTAATCAGTAATTAAGAAAGTAAGCAAAAGAGACTAATAAGTAAGTTAAGAAGAAATTGATAATTAAAGTGGTAATTAAGATTCAAAGTAAGAGAGCAGAAGAATAGCATGCAATCAGTAAAAAGTAAAAAGTATCTGAAAGGGTAAAATGGTAATTAGTAAGAGTAAAAGGTAATCATTAAAAAGTAAGAAGGTAATCAGTAAGGAGTAAAATCAGTAAAGAGTAAAATAGTAATCAGTAAAAGATAATCAGTAAGAGTAAAACAGCAACCAGTAAGGGCAAAGTGATAATTAGTAAGAGTCAAATAGTAATCAGTAAAGAGTAAAGGGTGATCAGTAATTCAAAGAGTAAAATGGTAGTCAGTATAAGAAAAAAGGAGAGTAAAAAGTGGTAATAAATAAAAGAGAGCAAGAAAAGAGTAATTAGTAAAAAGAGTAAGAAAAGAGTAAAAATGATAAAAGTAGCAAAAGTAATTAAAAACGCTAATCAGTAAATATGACAATTAATAAAAAGAAAAATCTGTTAAGTTAGTAATTTAGTTAGTATAAAGAGTCAAATGGCATGAATATTAAAGATAGAAAACAACCAAATATGAAAACCCGCAGTTAAGTCTAGACTAGTCAGTGCCGTCTTTGGACGGGCGTCGTGGGGGTGCTAATCCTTCCCCACGCATACCCGACTCCCGAACCTTTAGAACTCTGGTTAAAAGACCGTTTATTAGGTTTAGTGTTACCTTCGCCAAGCTTAGGTTAACATTAGGCTTAATAATCTGATAGGTGGCTAATCACACCTAGGTTAAAAAAGATTAGTGGCGACTCCCCTTTAGTTTTTTAGTTCTTTAAGTCGTTAAACGGTAGGGTTCAGACCCCCCGAACCCGGACGTTGCAACACACAGCAATCAGGCTTTAGGCCTACATCGAGCTGGAGGCTTGGGCTAAGTAAGGTGAGAAGGTTACTTGAAGCAGGGAGTGGATAAGGGCCAGTTTTCCAATGGGTTAAGGACTTAAGGTCTCACTAATTACTATTTTTCATGGGAAAGGAAATAATAATAAAAATCTATTAAGAGAGAGATTGAAGAGTTTCGAATTTGAATTAAAAAAGTGGGGTGGGGGACGGGGTTATTTGTATTGAATTAAGGGACAATTGGAATTTTATATTAACTTACTTTTTAATGCTTGAAGTCCAAATTAGTTAGCTCAATTGGTCGCTGCCGACAGGGAAGGCAACAATGCGCGGAATCGAGATAGAGGACTTGCCCCTATCCAACTCGCGGCGAGGGCTAACCTTGGAAATCAAAATCAAATCGTTGCGAGACAATTACATGATTCATCATCTGACGATGAAGATGGTGGGTATGCTGGATATGTTGTTGGAGGAGATAACAATGAGGAAAGAGGTAATTCCTTTAAGCTTAAAGTGGATATTCCTGATTTTGATGGAAATTTAGGAATAGAAGATACCATTGATTGGATCTCTGAGGTGGAATGATTCTTTGATTATTGTGAATCAAAGGGTTATTTCGGAAGGTCCCAGTTTTCTTCACTTATTCCAAAAATGCCCATTCCCGGTTGAAAGGTCCCAGTTTTCTTCACTCATTCCAAAAATGCTCTTCCCAGTCGGAAGGTGTCAGATTTGTCTTTACATTTGAGTTTAGCTTTATTATTTTCAAAAGTAATAAAAGATTTCAATTCATTTGAAACAAAAAAAGACCAAAAAAAATAGGATTAAGGTTTAAAAGCAACATTTTTATTTCAGACCCACATTAGATCTGATTAGACTTAGAGGTACCGTCTCTTGACGGGAGTTCTAGGGCTGCTCGTCCTTTCCCGGGCGTAATCGACTCCTGAATCTAGATTCAGGTAACAAGACCGGACTTATAGGTGTAGTGGGTCCCTCGCCAAGCCTGGGACCTCATTAGATTGGTTAGGTCAATAAGTAGGTGACTAATCACACCTCTTTTTGATTAGTGACGACTCCATAGGTTTCAATAAGTTTTCATCCAGTCATTCAGCGGTAGGGTTCAGAACCCAAACCCGCACATTGCGACACATTGGTACTAGGGCGTTGTATGTTTCTCCCACCGAAAATATAAAAAGGAGACAAATTTTGTTTAAAACCACTATATTTTGGGCCATCATCATTATATTCTATTTTTTATTTAAAATAAATAAAAATCAAAATTATATGTATGTTATAGGATTATATTAATAAATTATTATTTATTTATTCAAGGAAATTACACAGTAACTATAGTATTAGAAAAATTACTGAAGAGTTGAAGAAATAATTAAACAAGAATTAGGTTTCTTCCCATTTTAAAAAAACAGAACCAAAACCGTGTACCAAAAGCAAAAGTTAAAGTCCCCAAGGGAACACCCTAATGATTAAAGCTTGGAACTTCTTGCAGGAGGTCCTGAGTTCGAATCTTGAGAAGCGTAGGATGGGATTATGGGAAATGAGAGAGTTAAGTCTTATTGTGTAACTCATTTAAATATCATGTTCATTAGTAACAAAAAAAAACAATTTATCTCTAAAAAATATTATAAGGAGGGAGTATTCGGAGTGTTTTAGATATTAGCAGCAAAATTATAATGTCATTGTCTCCTGATTATTAGGTCAAACACCCAGAAATCATCAAATCTCACAAATACCCAGAAAGCCAGAGAAAAATAATAAAAAATAAGCTGGTGTTATTTCCAACTAAGATCTGATAGAGAAATTGTTCGAGTTAAAATTATGCATGTTTTATAGCTTTTTTATATACTTTTTGCCGCTTTTATATGTGTTTTTACCCTATTTTGCTAGTATTTGTGTTTTTAGGTCTTGAAGACAAGAAAAATGAAAACTTATTATTTTTCACTCTTTTTGGAGATATTTTAGTGACTTTTTACTCAACTATGGATTTGAAGATTCAAAGTTCGCGTTTGAAGATTTCTTGAAGATATTTTGAAGATTTGAAGACAATTGAAGAATTAATTCAAGAAGAAAGAATTGAAGATTTGGAGTTTATTTGCAAAGGATTGAAGTCAAGCCCAGAAGAAGGCCGGAAGTTAAGGATTTTTGGATAATTTAAATGGGATTATACTTAGCCATATAAGTCAACAATTGGAGTTAAAATCTCAATTTGTGGGCTTAATATCCAAAGGAATATCCAAATCCCGTAATTTCCCGTAACTAGTCCTATTTGGAGTAGGATTCAGCGCAGTCTTGGTAGAAAGACCATAACTTTCTGCTCAGATGTCCGTTTGGAGCCCATGAGTAGTCGTTGGAAAGCTAATTCCCAGCTCTACAACTTTCCTTTGAAGTGCAAAGCCCAGGTTTGCCATCTTCAAGCCCGATTCTGCCGTTGAAGTTTCTGCAGAAATCCAGAAAATTCCAGAATCCTATTTTGACTTGGATTCTACTCTAGGAAGACATCTAATCCAACTTGGAGACCAAGTCAGTCCCTAGAACCGTCCTACCCTTTTCCTAAGTCTAGTTGGAGTCTTTAGGTTATTCCTCCACTATAAATAGCCACCTCCTGTATCACAAATCATACACATAGACTACATAACAAATCTCTCATATAGTTTTATTCTCTTTTTCTACCTTTCTTTAGTTTAGGTTTTCTCTAGTTTTAGAAGGGGGAAGTCGACACCCTCTCTAACCATAGAGGGGTACGACAACCCTAGGTTTTCAAGGAGGAGAAATCGTTCCTCCCTAGTTCTGTAAGTATTCTTATGCCTCTCATGGATTTTCCTAAGTCCATGAGTAGCTAAACCTTTAATACTTCTGATCCTTTGGTGAATTCAATCAATTGATTATGGTGAGATTTCTATACTTATAATTTTGTGTTAAGTTCTTGATGATAGTAGTCAAAAACCTGTTTTATTTTATGATTAAATCTTATTGTGGCCACTAGGATAGATCTATTGCTAGTCATATAAGGATTAAACCCCGAGTTTGATTTATGGTAGCACATCAGGTTTGTTTAATCACTGCCTGATGGGCGTTTGTCTATCGGAGGGCGAGAAATTTCTCTTCGTATGGTTCTACTTGTAGGCATGTGTGTAAAATTAATTATTCTTAATGCTTTGTTCTCAAGTAATCTTTAAGCCCTAAAAAAGTAATCGATTGCTGAAGGAATAAAAGGGATAACTGCAGCTTTAACCGGCCTCTTATCTAATATACATGTTGGGAAACCTATACCAGTTGTCAGTCAAGAATAAGATGCTTAATTCACCTTTTAAATCAATGATTCATAGTTAATCTGATTGAATCATACCATCGAAGAAGAAGTATGTT
>AWWV01012754.1:0-15085 GCA_001974805.1 Corchorus capsularis
GTTTTTCTTTTCCGTTTTTCCTTTTTTTAAAAAAATAAATATTTTCTGTTTTTGCTTTTTAATTTTTGTTTAAGAACTGTTACTGCTAATTTTTTCTTTTTAGTTTTGTTCTTGATTTTCTAGAAAGTTGCATGCCAAAGACAAGAAGTAGTGGTACTGAAGGTTTAGAATTCAATCCTGAGCTTGAAAAAACATTATTTCAGAAGAAGAAAGAGACACAAAGCCGATTACAACAAGAAGAAGAGACATCCAATTCAAGTTCGCCTAGATCTTTTGTTTCAACATCATCAGAAGACATGGCCAATGAAGAACAACCCAAAACTCTGAGAGAGTTAGCTGCACCAAACGTCAATGCCAAACGCTTAGCCATTCAATATCCAAATACAACTAAAAACTTTGAGATAAAATCTGGATTTATTCAGATTTTACCCAAATTTCATGGTTTGTCTGGAGAAGATCATCACCGACATCTAACTGATTTCCAGATTGCCTGCGCATCAACAAGTATTCAAGGTATTCCTGATGATCAATTCATGTTAAGAACCTTTCCATTCACTCTTACGGACCGAGCAAAAGATTGGTTGTACCTTCTACCCACTGGTTCAATCACATCTTGGACGAGTCTTAAGAAGCTGTTCTTGGAAAAGTATTTTTCCTGCACATAAAGCATCAAGCATAAGGAAGGAGATTTGCGGAATTAAGCAACGCCATGGAGAAACAATGCATGAATATTGGGAATGTTTCAAAACACTTTGTGCGAGCTGCCCCAATCATCAAATCAATGAACAGTTGCTGATCTAGTACTTCTACGAAGGATTACTACCGTTTGACAGATCTTCCATCGATTCTGCAAGTGGAGGAGCTTTCATAAACAAAACTCCTGCCGAAGCTTTGACTTTAGTGGAAAACATGGCTGCAAATACTCAACAATTTGGATCTCGAGAAGACTATTCAAGAGAAGGCCTTACAAGAAGAATCAATGAAGTTTTTACCTATTCCACCTCAATGGAGCAACAACTTCAAGAAACGAATCAGCAAATTGCTATGCTCACTGATTTGTTCCAAGCGAATTTTTCAAGTGTGCATAGGGTTTGTGGTATTTGTTCTCAAGGACACTATACTGATAAGTGCCCTACTTTAGAAGACAACAAGCAAGGAGTCAATGCCGTGGGAATACAAGGAGCTTATCAAAGGAAGCCTGAACCTTATTGGAGACCTGCACAACCGAGTCAACAATATGGGAACCAAGGTAATTTTCAAGGAAGGCCAATGAATTTCCAAAGATCCAATTTTCAATCTTCACAAGCTATTTCCATCGAGATGCAACACATCAAAGAAGTTATGGAGATGATGAGAAAACAAATTAGTCAACTGGCTAGTGATATGAGTGATCTCAAGACACAAGGTCAACAAAGGATTCCATCGCAACCAAAGGTACATCCTAGAGAGAATGTTAGTGCAATTTCTTTAAGGAGTGGAAAAGAGTTGAAAGAACCCTATCCAAATCTTGCCGCACAACAACAAGACAAAGGAGAGCCGAGCTACACCAAGGAAGACAAATCGCAAGAGCCTGCCGAATTCAAGATTGAAGATGAACCCAGCAACAAAGAAGCTGCGCAGAACACGGTTAAAGAGGGAGAAGATGTCGCACCTCAACCCAAAGGAAAGGGTGTGTGCGATCTAAACAAAGACAATGCCGCAATCAAGCCTAAGGATCAAACCGATTCCAACCTAATTCCTTTCTAATCAAGATTGAAAAAGTCAAAGAAAAAAGATGATGATCAAGATATTTTGGAGATACTTCGAAAAGTTGAGGTCAACATCCCACTTCTTGATGCCATTCAACAAATTCCGAATTATGCAAAGTTCCTCAAGCAACTTTGTACCAACAAGAAGAAATTACAAGGTAAGGTAAGCGCTGGTGCTAATGTCTCTGTTGTGCTTCAAAGGAGTTTACCTCCTAAGTGCAAAGATCCAGGTACGTTTTCTATTACTTGTTATATTGGAAGAAGTATTATAGAGAATGCTATGCTTGATCTAGGTGCTTCTTTAAGTGTGATGCTTTATTCTTTTTACAAATCTTTAAATCTTGGTCCTTTGAAGAACACTGATGTTATTCTGCAATTAGCTGACGGATCTTTGGTTTATCCCAAAGGTGTTTTAGAGAATATCTTAGTTAAAGTTGAGCATTTGATTTTTTCCTATCAACATATTCATTATGGATATGGAGTACTCGAAAGATCAATGTCCTCTTTTATTAGGAAGACTTTTTCTAAAAACTTCTCATACCAAGATTGATGTGTTCAATGGTTCATTGACCATGGAATTCGATGGTGAAGTCATCCACCCTAGAATTTCATCTCAAGTGCCTTTGAACTCTAACAATTTTGTTTATGTTATAAGTTCTAAGTTTGTTAAGAAATGAGCCATTGAAGATTCTTCATCAACATCATCTGCCCAAATTTCCAAAGGAAGACAACGAATTGCTGCTTTTCAACAAGAAAAGGATGAGAATTTTTACCAAGCATGGGATAGATTTAGGATGCTTTGCGCCAACTGCCCTCACCATGGCATATCACAACAACTTTTGATTAACTATTTCTATGAAGGGTTAGGAGTAGATGATCAAATTCTTGTTGATAGCATTGACAATATTCCCCTGTTTGATAGAACTCCTGATGCCGCATCTAAAGCATTGGAAGCTTTGTCTAAAGCAATCGAGCCCCCTAGCTTTAGAAAGAAGATAGATCGAGCAAGAGAAGCCAAGAAGGAGAAAGAAGTCAACAACAAAGAAGTTCCACCATCCCTGAAGATCAACCGACCAAGCAATTCAACTGAGAAACGAGATATAGATCTTAAACATAGAACTAAAGTTGGAAGCATTCTTCAACGCAAAGTGGAGAATTTTCCCCAATTTTGGCAAAGGTTTAAGAAGCTATGTGCTGATAATCCTGTTGCAACGTGCGGGCCCGGGGTCCGAACCCTGCCGCTAACGACTTTGGAAAGAGGGTGAGGGAGTCGCCACTAATCATATTCTTAGGTGTGATTAGTCACCTGATTGACCTAGCTAGCTTAATGTGGTCCAAGGCTTGGCGAGGGACCCACCAAACCTATAGGTCCGGTCTTTGCAACCTAATTCTAAGTCCGGAAGTCAATTACGTTTGGGGAAGGATTAGCACCCCCAAACGCCCGTCAAGTGACGGTACCTCTAATCTAGTCAAGATCTAGTATGGGTCTGAAATACAGTACTGCTTTTAACCTTTAATCTTATATTTTTTGCTCTTTTTTGTGTTTAAGGATAATTGAACATTTTATTACTCTTTGAAAACAAATATTAAAAATGAAATTTGAACTTGTGCAATTAAGGGAAACAAAAATGAACTTGCCTTTCGTTCGGAAAGGGCACTTCAAGAAAAAGCGAGTAAAATTAGCGCCTTCCGTCCGGGAAGGGCGTTTTAGGAAAAGAGTGAGTAAAAATTGGTGTCTTCCGTCCGGGAAGGGCGTTTTAGGAAAAATCAAGTAAAAATTAGTGCCTTCCATCCGGGAAGGGCGTTTTGGGAAAATGCAGGTAAAGATTAATGCCTTCCGTCCGGGAAGGGCGTTTTGGGAAACACAGGTAAAAATCAGTGCCTTCCGTCCGGGAAGGGCGTTCTGGGAAAAACAGGTGAAGATTAGTGCCTTCCGTCCGGGAAGGGCGTTTTAGGAAAAACAGGTAAAAATCAGTGCCTTCCGTGCGGGAAGGGCGTTTTGGGAAAAACATGTAAAAATCAGTGCCTTCCGTCCGGGAAGGGCGTTTTGGGAAAAACAGGTAAAAATAAATGCCTTCCGTCCGGGAAGGGCATTATGGGAAAAGCGAGTGAAAACCGAAAATTGAAGGAATTATCCCTTTTGTCTTTGATTTTTAATTTTCATTTACTAGGAGCAAACTCTTCTATTTTCTTTATTTTTAATTTCTAATTTTTTATTTTATGCTTCATTACCTTAAAGTTCAATTAACAGGCAAAAATGCGTGCAGTGCATGATCTGGTCTTTTTTAACTGATTGGTAAGGGTCGTTTACTCGAATAATTTCGGAGGACCCTTCCCACGCATTATGGGGGTATCCACGAAAATATCCGATCTCGGAGTAGAGCCTAGGAGGTCGTGCCCGAGCACAATTACCTAAAGTCCACCCGTCATAGTTAAAAATGGCCTTTACCAATCTTAACAATTTTTGTGGCATGTATGACAATATATGCAAATGATTTTTTAAATTAATCTAAATTATTTCTTTAAAATTAAACTTAATCTTCTAAGAAAAACTAAAGTTTATTAAATTGTTCAAAATTAAACTAAATTCCTAAATTAATTTAAATCTAACATTTGGTTTCTATTAATTAATTGAAAAATAAACTAAATCTTAAGGTTAAGCCTTTAATCGAAACAAATCTAAACGTTACGGACCAAATTAAACTAGATCCAGGGGCTAGGTCGAACACGTTGAAAAGTCTCGGTCTTTATGCGAGCAAGTTTTCAAATTACGACCTATACTTACACTAAATTATAACCACAGAGATCTAATTGATGGAAATTAGGGACTACATCGCATAGCACAACCAAATAAGTAACCTAGGGACTCAAAAGGTATTAACACAACACAAAACATAATAATAATTGATTTAATACCAAAAATGGCAAAGTAAATAACAAATAAGTCTAACTATAAAAAGGGTTCATTCTTAGGATAACATGAATACCTCAAACCCTAGTCTCTCCGCGCCAACTGTAGACACCCGTTTTTGTCCTATATCCTTTAATTTGAGTCGAGTTAGCATTAGGGTCATCCAGGGGCATTTTGGTCATTTTTGCATTTAGGGGGTATTTTGGTCATTCTTAATCTACGTTTAATTTATATTAGCTTGTTCATTTTAGTCATCTAGATTGCATTCGAAAAACCAAAAAAATCTTAATATGCACCTTGACATTTTTGCTTATTTTCATTTAGTAATATTAGTTGCATCTTCATTTAGCTCAAGTATTGTTGCATTTTAATCATATAGTTTAAGCTCAATTAGTTCAGTGACTAATTAACCCTTTAGCAATTAGTTAGACATTGCATGAGTTGGATTTGCATTTTTGTGTGCTTTTTCATTTCATGGCATATTAGTAAAACAATGATAAATATTTAGAAAATAGAAATTAGAAAATCACAATAAAGAAAAAGAGCATTTATTTATTCATCTTTGCATTTCTTCATAAGATATTTACATTTTTCCCACTTTACAAAAATACAAAAAGAAGAGTAACAAAGTAGCTCTTTTTCTTGGCTTGTGTCACTTATACTCCACCATCTGAATTGCAATTTCACTTATACGAGTCTTCCTATAATTCATTCCCATTTATCTCTATTTAAAATGAGCTCAGTCTAAAATCTCATTTCTTTAAATTCCATTTGCTTCCCCTTTTGTCTTTTTTCTTTAAATTGGTCCATTTGCTTCTGGATCCTTTATTTGGACTTTCTTGTGTTGATTATTGGGCTTCCCTATCGCCATTTGAAATTTTGAATTTTGGTAATAGCCTTTTGGGCCTTGTATGGTGGGCTTTCATTTATTAAATATTTTCTTTTGGGCCTTTGTAGCTTGGAAAATTTCTTTTACTTTTCAAAAATAGCATTCCCATTAACATATTTTACAAAAAATTATGAAAATCGAATAATAGGCCTACAAAATCCTCTTGCTTTCTTCCCTCCGGTGATGCTAAATAGTCTCACTTTGGGCTTCCAATCTCATCATGGCACGACCTTGGCTTGCTTCCACTTCTCATCCATGGGCTCAAATCATCACAGTCCTTAAAGCAAATGGGGCACGCAGGACAGTTGGTAATCATCAAAAGAAGCAAAGTTGAAGTCAGTTTCTTACTTGCAATGCACATACATACAGTCAAGATGGTACCCAAAATTCAGAAATGGAATTTCAAAAGCAAGATCAATAGAATGCATTAGAGGGCAGTATGAAGTCTAATTTGATCACAAGATGTTGTAGCTGTCAATTCGAAAATGAAGCAGCGTACAATGATCAGTTCAGAACATGTACAACATCATTTGCATTCATTTTCCACTCTCAATTCAAAGGCAGCATACATGATTAGGCGCAGAGCATGTAATGCATCACACATGCCCCTCGGATGTTTCATGCATAATGGCTTTAGTAAAATGGTTCATCAATATAGAAAACAGTTTCATGAGTTAAACAATAGCATCATTACATTGAGAATAAGCAGGGAAGTAATTCCAGCAGCAAAAACAAACAATTTGGAGATCAAAGGCAACATCTCAGCACATGGGCAATAAGGAAAATTACATGCTGAGTTTCAAATGAAAACAGAGGATTTAGACTAAATAACAGTTGCAATCAAGTCAGTGGAGAGTCAAGCAACAGTAAAAAGCAATACAACAACAAAGAAAGAACAGAGAATCGAAACAGAGCATCTACAGACACTTCATAGCATGGAATATTCCATCATTTCAACAAAGCATTATAAGCATGAGAACTAACAATCACAAGCAAGGAAGGCAATCAAACATTTCAACAGCAAAGAATTCCCACTTTCAAATAGTAACAGAGGTAAGGTTACCTGGATGCCGTGGAAGCATATCATTGGCTCATAGAATAAGTGTCAACCTGTGATTGGTCCCAAGGTCCATGTTTCAAATCCCATTCGGCCAGTTCACCCACAAGACATAAAATTACAGTAGGTTAAATCCAATAAAATACAAAATAGCAAAAAATGGATTTTATCTCAAAAATTATAAAAAAAAACAAAAACAAAATAGAGGAAAAGGGGAGGAAACTTAAAAAACCAGCTCACCTCACTCACACGTGCGCATCTAGAAGTACCTGCAGAAACAAACAAAAACAGAAAAATTGGTGAGCAAGTAAAGCTAAAAATTAAATAGAGGAAGTTAAGGGAAAAAGGAGGATGAAGTTTTAGTAGGGCTAGGGTTTAAGGACAGGGGGTTTTTAGAGAAGTTTAGGGTTGAATAAAAAAAAAGAGAGAGGAAAACAGAGGGTTTGAGTTCCTAAGAGGAAGGAATAGGTTTCGACAAAAATGAAAGGAGAGGGTTTTAGGAAAAGGAGAAGAGGTGGGGTTTTTTTTTACAGAAAATATAGCAAAATAATCTGAAAAAAAGGGCTTAAGTATTACCTAAGAGTTGAGGATCCAAGGCTTTTATGTGGTTTCGAAGAGGAGAGTGAAGTAATTAGTTTCAGTCGGAATAGGGGTCTTCCTGGCGGCGGAGCCGCCGAGATTTGGGAAAGTTTAGGGCTTTGATAGTTAAAAGTTTCATTTTGGAAAACTAATCGGTGAAGGGGTAAAGAAGAAAGAGGAGAATAACATACCTGAGTTTGGTGGTCATCCGCCGTTGGGTTTAGGAGATCGGAAGGATCGTTTGGGTTTCGGGTAGGCCTAAGTTGAAGCATTTTTGGGCGGTTATAGAAGGAATAAAGGATAGATTCGGGATCAAGAGGTCGTAGCGAGGCTTTCCGCAAGTTTTGATGACCATCAGTGGTCGAACGGTGTTCCGGCGTGGCGGCTTACAACGGCTCAAATGGTGGTTGTGATTTCCGACAAGTGTGGTGGTGGTGGCGCAAGAAGGAAGAAGGAAGAAGTCTGAAATCTAGGGTTTGGTTTAGATATTTATACAACCCATTGAAACCGACCCGAATTTGATCCGGGTTCGACCCACGACCTGATCCGCTTGGCCTATTCAAGTTGGGTAAGGGCTTCTTAATTTATTTGGGCTTTTTAATTCCTGTTTTGATTTTGATTTGGGTTTCAAGTTTATGCATTTGGGCTTATTTTAGTTTAACACTTAGTTCCATTATTAATTTAGTGGACTAGTTCATTTAATCCTCTAATAATAAAAGAGTAGATTTAAGTTGGTAAATTAAATTTAATTTTTAACATAATGAAAAAAATCCAAAAAGAGATAGACTAGAGCATTTGCATTCATATTTAATTTTATTTAAATGTTGCAATTGCCATGTTCATGAGACTCGGATTAAGATGATCCCGTGATGGGAAAGGTTGGCGGCTCATTCAGGCGTGTCTGAGTTAGCTCGCCTTCTCCCGGAGGCTTGGAAATTTCCGGAGGTCGTTTACCATTTATTGGGAGGTGGCCAAAGGTTTTCCTCGTATAATTGATGGGTAATTAATCTTTAATCGGAAGGCATGCATCACGTGCATTCATCTAGGGTTTAGATTTAGTAATTTTCAATTAATGGTTAAAGAAATAAAAAAAATATATGAAAAGAAAGAAAATGGGATCAGTTAGAAAAGTAAAAAAGGTGATCAAAGTGATTAAGTTCCAAAAAGTAAAAAGGGCAATCAGTAATTAAGATTCATAAGAAGTAAATCAGTAATTAAGTAAAAAGAGATTAATCAGTAAATTGATGATTACGAGTCAAGATAATAGTAATCGGTAAATTAGTAATTAAGTAAAAGGAGATTAATCAGTAAATTGATAATTAAGAGTCAAGGTAATAGTAATCAGTAAATCGGTAATTAAGTAAAAAGATAGTAATCAGTAAATTGATAATTTAGAGTCAAGGTAAGAAATTAATCAGTAAAGTCAGTAATTAAAGAGTCAAGGTAAAAATAGTAATCAGTAAATCGATAATTAAGAGTCAAAGTGATGGTAATCAGCAAATCAGTAATTAAGAGTTGAGTGATTAATCAGTAAATTGATAATTAAGAGAGAAAGTTGAAACTAGTAATCAGTAATTAAAAAAGAAAGTAAAAGGGACTAATAAGACAATTAAGAAGAGGTTAATAATTAAATTAGTAATTGAGACTCAAAGTAAGAGGGCTGATCAATTTTAGCAAATTAGTAAAAGGAAAAAGGAGCAATTAGAAAGTCAACAATTAAGAGTAAAGGTAAATTAACAAATTGGAAATTAAAGAAATAGTAATTAAGAGTACAAGTGAAAGAATGGCAAGTAAGATAGAAAGTAAAAAAAGGCAACCAGTAAGAGTAAGAAGGTAGTCAGTAAAAAGTAAAAGGTAGTCAGTAAGAGTAAGAGAGTAATTAGTAAAGAAGTAAATAGTAATCAGTAAGAGTAAAAGAGCAATCAGTAAAGAGAGATCAGTAAAAAGAAAATGGTAAAGAGTAAAGTAAAAAGTAAAAAGTAATCAATAAAGAAAAAATGGTAATCAGTAAAGAGTAATAGTAATCAGTAAGAAGTAGTGGTAATTAGAAAAGTGTAATAGTAATCAGTAAGGGCAAAATGGTAATAAGTAAAGAGTAAATGGTAATCAGTAAAGAGTAAAATAGTGATCAGTAAAAGGTAATCAGTAAGAGTAAAATAGTAATCAGTAAGAGCAAATTGGTAATTAGTAAGAGTAAAATAGTAATCAGTAAGGAGTAAAAGGTGATCAGTGATTCAAAGAGTAAAATGGTAGTCAGTATAAGAAAAAAGAAGAGTAAAAAATGGTAATCAATAAAAGAGAGTAAGAAAAGAGTAAATAGTAAAAACAGTAAGAAAAGAGTAAAAATGATAAAAGTAGCAAAAGTAAAAATGATAATCAGTAAGAAGAGGATAATTAGTAAAAATGGTAGTTAATAAAAAGGAGAGAAGAGTATGTTAGTTAGTAATTTAGTTAGCACAAAAGAGTCAAATAGGCATGAATATATTTAAAGGTAGAAAACAACCAAATGTGGAAACCCACAGTTAAGTCTAGATTAGTCAGTGCCGTCTTTTGACGGGCGTCATGGGGGTGCTAATCCTTCCCCACGCGTACCCGACTCCCGAACCTTTAGGACTCTGGTTAGTAGACCGTTTATTAGGTTTAGTGTTACCTTCGCCAAGTTTAGGTTAACATTAGATTTAATAATCTGATAGGTGGCTAATCACACCAAGGTTAAAAAAGATTAGTGGCGACTCCCTTTAGTTTTTAGTATCTTTTAAGTCGTTAAACGGTAAGGGTTCGGTACACCCCGGACCCGGACGTTGCGACACCGCCACTGCTTCAGTCTGCCGGAAATCGCCTCCCGCGGTGGCGTCGCCGTGCCGGAAGGTTACCGTCGTCGGATGAAGCCGAAAACGAGCAGATCGTCTCGCCTCAACGCCCTCTTTCCAGATCCGGAGTCACCTTCACAAAGGAATGCCTCTAACCCGCTGAAGCTAGGTAAAGCCGAACCCAAACAAACTCCGATCCGGCCTTTTCAACCATCCAACAACTCCCACTCGAACTATCCTACTTATTTTGTCTATCTTTATGACTTCACTGACTCAAATCTACGCTTCTTGACACTCAAAATAGATCTAACCCGAAAACTATGAACCCTAAAGTTTTAACTGAGGTTACAATCAAAAAGGGGAAAGAGGAGTTCGGAGGACTACTCTCAAAGAGAAAGGTGAGCCTATTCCCTCCTGAACTTTCTGTTTTCCTCTTCTTTCCCATTTTCTTTTTGTGTGTATTTTTTGGTATTCTTCTTACTGCAATAACACTATGAACTCTTAAGAAATTATGAACCCTTAAGAAACTATGAACCCTAAAGAAACTATGAACCCTCAAGTTTTTTGATCTAAAACCGACTTCCTTTCCCTAAAATAAAAACCCCTTTTTTTCTGTATTTTTGCTAAGAATCCTATGAACTGTTGAAAAGCTATCAACCCCCTAAAAACTTCAAGCTAAAACTCTCCTTGTTTCTGTCGCAACGTGCGGTTCCGGAAGGTACCGAACCCTACCGTTGAACGACTTAAAAGAAAATAAAACTAAGGGAGTAAAACTACTGAAAACTATGGGGGAGTCGCCACTAATCTTTTTTTAACCTAGGTGTGATTAGCCACCTATCAGATTATTAAGCCTAACGTTAACCTCAGCTTGGCAAAGGCAACACTAAACCTAATAAACGGTCTTCTAACCAGAGTCTTAAAGGTGGGGAAGGATTAGCACCCCCACGACGCCCGTCAAAAGACGGCACTGACTAGTTTAGAATTCACTGTGGGTTTCTATTTTTGGTTGTCTCTATTTTTAAGTATCTTCATGCCATTGGAATCTTTTATTAATCTTTGAAAGAAAATAAACAAGCAAAAATGGATTTTGGATTTTGAAAAATAGGAATGTTGGGAACTTACCCGTTTATTATTTGTTCTCTTTTTTGGGCTCCTCATGATGAGGATTTTCTTTAAAACTTACCGTTAAAACGACTCTATTTGAAAAATGATGTTTAAATGTTTTGAAAAGACTTAAATTGGACACTTTGAAAACTTGATGGGAACTTTCCCGATTTGAAAAGACCTAAATTGAATACTTTGAAAACTTGGAATAAATTTTTTTATTTTTTTGAATTTTGACTTTTTTTGGATTTTTGAAAACCTTTATATTTAATTTTGAAAGACTCGATTTCTCTTTTTGATTTTTTTGATCATGGAAAACTAAAAGAGAACAATTCTCAAGCACAAATTCTTTTTTTAATTTTGAAGAAAATGGTTTTATTCTATTTCATTTTCAATTTTTTCTTTTTTTGGATTTTTGAACTTTAATTGAAAATCACTAAATCTAAACCCTAGACACATGAATGCACGTGATGCATGTTTTCCAGTTAAATGCAGGTTTTTACCAAATAATTATACGAGGAACTCCATCTAGGCACCCGCCACTCATACTGGCTAAGACCCCATCCAGATATTCCAAGCCTAGGAAATTCGGATTAAAATGGACAACTCTGTCGACATTTCAATCGATTATTCCATCATCGGAGTCCATTTACTTTTCTTAAATGAGCATGGCATAGTGAATAATAAAGAAACATAATATAGAATGTAAATATGGATACACATGAAACCTATTTAATTATGAAAATACTAAAATTAGCTACTAACTCTAACTTAATAAAAACTAATTATTATCTTCTAGTTATTTTCTAAACTATTCTAATTATAAAACTTGACAAGCTATTCTGCCCAAAAAAATAAAACTCGACAAGCTAAGTCCAAGCTAACCCATTAACATAAATTTATCTAACGGGCCAAATATGTCAAATAACAAGACACATGTTTAATTAAGAAAACAAACTATAAGCCCAATTAAAAGCTACCCAATAACCTGAAGTGGGCCGGACGGATTGGACTAGCAGGTGGAAAGCCGGGTCGGGTCGAGTTATATGGATTGTATAAATACCTTCTTTTCTCCCCAGGTTTCAAACCATCCCCTTCACCGCAAACCCTAGCCGCCTGATCGGATTTCGTCCCACCGCCAACACAGCCTTCAACCACCATGCCGTAGTCGGAAATGGTCACCGTTGGAACTCGAAAGTTGCGGGTTGGTTCTCCTCGTCGTCCCCGCCTCGAATCAAACCTTATTTCTCCCCAAATCTTCCTAGAAAGTCACGGATCGAGGCTAATCCGAGACTTTTTCACCTTCTCCGATCTCCCTCTTAAGCCGTAGGGTCGACCTTGTTTTCAGGTATGTGGTTTCCTTTCCTGTATATTTCCTTTTCACGGTAAGGTTTGCCTAAATGAACTCTTAAAAAGTTTAGATCTGAAACCCAAGCCACTATGTCTTAAAAAGTTTAGATCCGGGAAGACCCCTTTATCTGTTGTTTATTTTTTGATAAAACTAAAAGAAACTATAGGCTTTTTGATTTGATGAACTACCTAAAAGGGGTCCTTTTGGGATTTTTGTCGTTGGTTATGTGCAAGAAAATGAAGGAAAAAAATGGAGTCTTTGATCTTTTCGAATGATATTGTTACTGGTTTCAATTGACAGGAGCTTTAAAGTGAAGCCCAGGGGATTTTTGTATTTTTTTCGAAGAAAATTGATGAACTTGCCTCAACTTTTGGTTCTGCTCAGTTTTTTTTTTCTGAAAAACACTGTCCTCCCTTTATTTTTTTTATGCTCCTCTATTTATTTTTTCCTTACTTGCTCGCCAATCTTCTCCTTTTTGTTTGTTTCTGCATGCGATGAAATTTCCCCTCACTTTCCTGTCTTGTCTGTATTTGATCTCTATTTCTTCTCACGTGTATTCACTCTTCATTGCAGGTGATTTGTGTTGCAAATGGGATGAGCTGGCAAAGTGAGTTGGACCAATCCGAATACAGCAGCTCTTAGGGTAATTCTCTCTCTTTTATTTTGCTTCTTGCTGCTGTGGAATGTATCATACCTCTGTTGTTTGATGTTTCTTGGCACTACAAGACGTATTGAACCATTCTGTATTGCTTCCATTTGAGATCGAAAGGTTTTATTTTTGATGTTCTGCTTGCCACTTGTTATTACTTTGCAACCTTGCTTTGGTTTGGAGCTTATTTCTCCATGTTTGCTGCTTTAAATCCCACTTTATATGCTTTGCTTCTGTTAATTTGGTGGTTGTTGGGTAATTCTGTGAGCTTGAGTCATGTTTTACTGCTGCCACGAACTAAAAGTCCATGTTCCCATCTATCTTGCGCAATTCAAAATTGCTGAACTATGCTAACTTGAGCTCTTTTTGGATCTCTGTTGATTGCTCTGGCCTCATTTCAAATTCCCTCATTTCAAATTCCTATTGCTCTGGCCTTTGTTTGTGACCTTCATTGTGTTTGTACACGTGAGATCCTTCAATGAGAATGTAAGTCTCTTTGATGAATTTTATTCGAATTTGCTGCTGCTCAAGTGAGAGTCATTTATGACTTGCTGGAAATGGCTTTGGATTAACTGACCATGCCTTAATCTTGTGTGAAATCTTGTCTTGTTTGACTCTGCCCTTTGAATGCGATCTCAATTCTTCTTGTTTGTAAAAGCACCAGGCTGACATGTCTTGTTTGCGGATTGTTATATCTCTTATTTTGCAGCACTTGACTTTGGGGAACCAATTTGCCACTCTCAAATTACCAACCATCCTTTGTCCATGTATCAATACACTAATCCCTTTTGTTCTTCTAATTTGCAGGTTGTTCACGTCGCAGTAAATGCCAAGTAGTTTTAGCAATGCAGAGTAATTTAGCACAGTTGGAAACCTTTCTTTCTCAATAGCTCAGTGGATCAAGGATTGGGCCAGAGGACAAACACGTTCGTTAAGAACCTGTAGTGGGAGGAAAGAAATTCTTCTTTTTTCTATTTTTGTAAAGTGAAAATGTAAATGACTACTTTTTGTATTTCTAGTATACCATATAAAATGTAAAAACTTTAGTAATTAGAAAATGAAATGCAAACTCTCTTTTTTTACTTATGCAATTGAATTGTCCAATCAATTTAATATGAACCACATTGGAATTGGAAGATGATTTCCTATTAAGATGAATGGATAAAATGCTAGAATCAAATTACTAATTTAAACTATGGAATATGCAAGGATAATATGGAAAATATTTTTGGGGGTTTTTTTTTGAATGTAAATGATGACTAATGCAATATAAGTCCTAATATGTATACAAATTGCCCAAAGTGGATTAGAAAAATGACCTTAAATGCAAATGTAGAAGCAAATATACTAAATTAAAGGATATAAGCCAAAAATGGGTGACTACAGTTTCATCATTTTTTCCTTCTGTATTTCTCTCTTTTTGATTTTTTTTACTACCTTGATGAACCAAAACTATGAACCCTCGCCAAAAACCTCTCCCTTTTTAAAAGCTTTCTGTTGAATCCCCCTCTAAGTATCTCTCGAATGCCCCCTCTAAAAACCTCTCTTTGAATCACTGTTGATGTATATATTTCCCCAAATATCAATCTTTAAAATGACCAAAAACCTCCTCCTCTCCTTTCGGGTCTTTTTCAAAATCCCTTTTTGTTTCTTCTCCTTATTCCCATTTGTAGTGAATTTATTGCCCTTGGTTTGTTTTTTGCATTTTTGTTTGAGTTCGACATGCTTGTTGGTGTGGCAGGGAGTAAGGGTGTGTAACAGGGTCTGTTTGCAGACCTGCAATTGGCCTGCTTTTGTTTGTTATGTCTGCTCCCACTTTGCAATTTATTTTCGTTGTCTTTCACACTTGCAGGTACAAAGGGTGGGGAGTTGGCTGATCCCTGGTAATTCTCTCTTTCCTCTTTTCCTTTGTCTCTTTATTTATGTATGATGAACTTGCTTAAGTGCCACAATGAAATGCAATATAATATGCCTTGTTGTGATGGTG
>AWWV01012755.1:0-11028 GCA_001974805.1 Corchorus capsularis
GTACAACCAGCTCGATAAGCATCGCATTCGCTCCTGGGATGATCTTGCAAAGGCTTTCCTTGACCAATATAAATACTTGATTGAATTGGCTCCAAACAGAGAAAATTTGAAAGCCATGGAAAGGAAGCCTACCGAGAGCTACACTGAGTTTGCTCAACGTTGGAGGGATATGGCTGCCCAGGTAAGGCCGACAATAGGGGAGTCAGAAATTTCAGGGCTTTTCATCGACACTCAGAAGTCAATCTTCTATGATAAGCTTTTCAACATGTTAGGTGAACCGTTTGCGAAGATTGTAGTGATAGGACAGAAGCTTGATAATAGCATTAAGTCCAGGAAGATTGTAGTTCCAGATGAAGCTAAAAAGGGGTCGACTGGAAAGAAGAAAGAGGAAGTTAGTAGTGTCAATCAAGTGGGGTACCAGCCTCAAGGTTCCTATACTCCATATTATACACCTCCCGCCTACAACTATCAACAACCTACGCAGAGCCCGATGAACTACTATCGCCCACCAACACCGGCCCCATACTCTTATCAGCCAGTCAACAACGTTGGGGGCACTTCCTATAGGGCGCCAGCGCCAAATCAACAATCTTCAGTACTTACACCACAACCTGTTGGTCAAGCTTTCCCTCCAAGGGCTACCTTCCGCCAAGCTAGAGAGCAAGTTGATCATATCCCGTATACATATTCAGAGCTGCTACCACAGTTGGTTCAGAAGAATTTGGTCCGTCGGGTTCAGTATCAGCGTCCTCTACAGTCGCAATTTCCTACATGGTATGATGTTAACGCTTATTGCGACTTTCATTGTGGGGCCCAAGGACATTCAACTGAGAATTGCCTTAGATTGAAGCAGGAGGTGCAAGCTTTAGCGAAAAGTGGAAAGCTCAGTTTTCCCAAGGTAGAACAGCCAAATACTACAGGTAATCCACTACCTAATCACAATGGAGGCCAGGTCAATGCTATATGTGGCAGGGAGATTGTGATAAGGGACGTCCACAAGGTTGTCACCCCTATGGAAACAGTATACAAGGCGTTAGTAAAGGCCGACATGATGGAGCCAGGACTGTATGGGGATCAGGTTAGTAACGGAGCATGTCCCATGCATAGAATTCATGCAATACAGGATTGCAAAGTGTTCAAGGTTTTAGTCTAGAAGTTGATGGATGAGTTCCGAATTCAGTTCTATATTGAAGTTCCGATGGAGGATGTCAATGTGGTGATAGAGAAAGAGAAGCCAAAGCCGTTTATTCCCACTTTGCCCACCAGGTTGCCACCATCACCCTTCGTACCCACAATTCCAATGGTACGACCCTTTATACCAAAAGCCTCCCGCAATAATACCGCAACACATGATGGTCAACTCACCTAAGCTTTTTGCCTATGAAAGTAATCATTGTGTGCCTTATAGATATGATGTTAATGTGTCCCCTCAAACAGCATAAGTTCAAACGGATTCAACCAACATAACTGGGGTTGGAGGAATGACTAGAAGTGGTCGTTGCTATTCACAACCTATGAAGGAACCAATACGAAGAGATGAGGAGTTTGGGAAAGGATGTCCTGTGGATAAGCCGCCAGTGATGGAACAAGGCCAATCATCTGCTCAAGGGGAAATAGGGAAGCCATGCTTTACAGAGAAGGAAGCTTGTGAGTTTCTTAAGATTATCAGGCATAGTGAGTACAGCGTGGTAGATCAATTGAACAAGATGCCTGCTAGAATTTCCATCCTATCTTTGTTGTTGAATTTAGAAGCACATTGGAAAGCCTTACTTCGGGTATTAAGTCAAGCCTATGTGGAGCAAGGAATCACAGTGGAGAATCTTGATCATATTGTGGGGAGCATAACTGCGGGACACATTACCTTCACTGATGAGGACATTCCCGAAGGAGGAAGGAATAGTTTGAAAGCTCTATACATATCAGTTGGGTGCAATGGGTTTCATGTTGGTAGAATTCTGATTGATAATGGGTCGGCCCTGAATATCATGCCATATCATTCACTGGAGAAGCTATCTGTGGACCTTTCCTACGTTAAACCAAACAATATGATGGTGAGAGCTTTTGTATGGAACTACCCGCTCCATAAGGGGTGATATTGAGGTTCAGATGGGAATAGGAGGGGTTGAATTCTTGATGACTTTCCAAGTAATGGATATAAGCCCCTCATACTCTTGTTTATTAGGAAGACCCTGGATTCATATGGCGGGGGCTGTACCGTCCACCTTGCACCAAGCGGTTAAGTCCGAGTGGGGAACAAGCTGATAGAGATCAAAGCAAGAAAAAGACATTAGAGCTACGCAAACTCACAACGCCCCATATGTGGAAGCTATAGAAGAGAGTGTGGAGGATTCCTATCGCTCTTTCGAAGTTGCAGAAGTGACTCATGTTAAGGGAGGAAAGTTGCCCAGGCCCCATGTCACTAAGAATTGGATGATGTAGCTGAAGCAGTTGGTTGGGAAAGGGTGGAAAGTTGGATGTGGTTTAGGAAAAAGACTTCAAGGAATTGGGGAAGCCATTTCTACACCAAAGTATGCTTATACTTTTGGCCTGGGTTTTAAGCCGGTTTGGAAGGATCGAGTTGAGTCAAGGAAAAAATGAAGCAAAGAAGGATAGCCAGACTTAAGGGAGAGCCATATGAAGCAGGCAAAATGGAGTTTCCTCCCTTGTATCACACTTTTAGGTCGGCTGGTTGGGAGAACTCATTAGAGAAGATAGATGCCCTTCATTTAACCACTGAAGTTTCAGCTGTCAGAGGAAAGTTTATAGAGTTATCAGTTAGTGTAGTGGAGGATGGGTCAGAGGATAGGTGCCCATGGATTTACCCAGCAGAGTCAGGATCAGAGGAGGTCAATTGGACTGAGTTTGAGTTTCCAGTTGTTACCAACAATGAAATGTAATCAGGTTCTTTAAAGTTTTAATATCTTTTCCTAAAAATGTGATTGAATCTCATTTTCATGATCATGGATGTTATTCAAATCATGTTCTCTTTGTTATGATGAGTAATGAAGTCGAATGCATGTTCAAGTTTTCCTCTCATTCATTCCATTTTGTTTGCATACATTTATATATTTACTTATACTTTATTATTTCTCTATACATATATATTCTCTTCATTTCTTTCGCAGGCCAACTGGCAATGAATGCAAAGACGAACCGGATAGCCCTGCAAATATTTTCGAAAGGCCTATGTGTAATAATGATATGGCTGAGGAATATGCCGAGGACTCAGTGCTACCCTCAGACCTCATGAGATTGATTGAGCAAGAAGATAGGCAAATTCAGCCTCATAAAGAATCCACTGAATTGATAAATTTGGGTACAGAGGAGAATAGGAGAGAAGTAAAGATTGGCACTACTTTGATGCCAAAAGACAGACAACAGTTAGTAGATTTGCTTAAAGAGTATGCAGATGTTTTTGCATGGTCGTATCAGGATATGCCGGGGCTGAATCCTGAGGTAGCAGTTCACAGATTGCCGATTAGACCTGAATGCAAGCCCGTACAACAAAAGTTAAGAAGGATGAAGCCAGATATGCTTTTGAAAATAAAAGAAGAAGTTAAGAAATAGTTTGATGCCGGTTTTCTTGAGGAGATTAGATATCTCGAATGGCAGGCTAATATTGTTCCAGTCCCAAAAAAGGATGGAAAGGTGTGGATGTGTGTAGATTACCGAGACTTAAATAGGGCCAGCCTTAAAGATAACTTCCCACTGCCTCATATTGACATTTTGGTGGACAATACAGCTCGTCATTCATTGTTCTCTTTCATGGATGGCTTTTCTGGATACAACAAAATTAAGATGGCGCCCGAAGACAAAGAAAAGACTGCTTTTGTGACCGCATGGGGCACATTTTGTTATAAAGTCATGCCGTTTGGACTGAAAAATGCGAGAGCCACTTATCAGCGAGTGATGGTTACTTTGTTCCATGATATGATGCATAAAGAAATAGAGGTATATGTGGATGACATGATTGCAAAAGCCCACTCACCAGAGGAGCACTTAGTGAATTTGAGAAAGTTGTTCCAAAGACTCCGAGAGTACCAGCTTAAGTTGAATCCATCCAAGTGTACATTTGGGGCAACATCTGGAAAGTTGTTGGGTTTTGTAGTGAGCCAGAATGGAATAGAGGTAGATCCTGATAAAGTCAAAACAATTCAGAATTTGCCTCCACCTAGAACCCAAAAGGAGGTGAGGGGGTTTCTAGGACGATTAAATTATATAGCTCGTTTCATATCCCAGTTGACAGCAAAGTGTGACCCCATTTTTAAGTTGCTCAGGAAGAATAATCCGGGAGAATGGGATGATGAATGTCAAGTTGCCTTTGAGAAAGTAAAGGAATATCTGTTAAATCCACCTTCTGATGCCCCCAGAACGAGGAAGACCTTTGATCTTGTATTTGACAGTATTTTAGAAGTCCATGGGTTGCGTTCTGACCCAACAAGAGAAATCCGGAAAGAAGGAATACGCAGTTTATTACTTGATCGAGCCAAAATTATGCATATTTTTATGGCTACTTTTATATACTTTTTGCCACTTTTATATGTATTTTTACCCTATTTTGTTAGTATTTGTGTTTTTAGGTCCTGAAGACAAGAAAAGTGAAAACTTATTGTTTTTCACTCTTTTTGGAGTTATTTTGGTGACTTTTTACTCAACTATGGATTTAGCCATTTGGAATGAAGATTTGAAGATGCGAAGTTCGTGGTTGAAGATTTCTTGAAGATATTTTGAAGAATTGAAGACTAAAGAAGAATTATTTCAAGAAGTAAGAATTGAAGATTTGGAGCTTATTTGCAAAGGATTGAAGCCAAGCCCAGAAGAAACCCTGAAGTTGAGGATTTTTGGATTAATTATATGGGAATATACTTAGCCCATATAAACCTATAATTGGAGTTAAAATCCCAATTTGTAGGCCTAATATGCAAAAGAATATCCAAATCCCGCAATAATCCCGCAGATTTGCTATATAAGCCCGGTTTCAGCGCAGTCTTCGTAGAAAGGCCATAACTTTCTGGTCAGATGTCCGTTTTAAGCCCATGAGTAGCCGTTGGAAAGCTAACTCCGAGCTCTACAACTTTCTTTTGAAGTGCAAAGCCCAGATCTGCCATCTTCAAGCCCGAAATCGACGTCGAATTTCCTGCACAATTCCAAAAAATTCCAGAAAATTCTAGAGTCCTCATCTAACTTGGATTCTACTCTAGGATGACACCTAATCCTACTTGGAGACCAAGAAAAGGCTAAACCGTCCTACCCTATTTCTCCACTATAAATAGCCACCTCCTGTATCACAAATCACACACTTACACAATTAATCTCTCATATAGTTTATTCTCTTTTTCTACCTTTCTTTAGTTTAGTTTTTCTCTAGTTTTAGGTCAAGGGTGTCGCACCCCTCTCTTTGCATAGAGAGGGGCAGCAACCTAGGAGATTTCAAGAAGAGGATTTTGCCTTCAAGTTTTGTAAGTTTTCTTAAGCCTCTCATGGATTTATCCATGAGTAGCTAAACCCTTAATACTTCTAATCCTGTGGTGAATTCGATCAATTGATTATGGTGAGATTTCTATACTTATAATTTTGTGTTAAGTTCTTGATGATAGTAGGCAAAACTCTGTTTTATTTTATGATCTTGATAGTTATTGATTTGGATGGCCACCGATGAAGTAGTTGGACGGATCTATTGCTAGTCAGGCTTAGAATTAATCACTCAAGTTTGATTGTATGTAGCAAATCGGGTTTGTTTGATCGCAGCCTAATGGGTGTTTGTCTATCGGAGGGCGAGAAATTTCTCTTCGTATGGTTCTACTTGTAGGCATGTGTGTAAAATTAACTGTTCTTAATGCTTTGTTCTCAAGTGATCTTTAAGCCCTAAGAAAGTAATCGATCACTAAAGGAATAAAAGGGATAACTGCAGCTTTGATCGGCCTCTTATCTAAAGTACATGTTGGGAAACCTATATCAGCTGTCAGTCAAGAATAAGATGCTAAATTCACCTTTTAAATCAATGATCCATAGTTAATCTCATTGATTCATACCATCAGAGAAGAAGTATGCTTTTTAATTATTGTTTGCTTTATAATTGCCATAGATTTAGATTTAGATTTAGATTTATTTTGCTTTGTCTTTAGTTTAATTGTTTTTTAGGGGATTAGAATTATCACTGTTTACTTTACCCACATCTTTACCCTGTTTTCTATTTTAGAACTAATTTTTAGAAAAGATTTGTTCTTGGAATAAAAGTTCTTCACCCTTCTCTGTGGGATCGACCCCTGTTTGCTCTATCTACTTTAGTTAGGTTTTGTGGGGATTATTTTATGATTGCTGACTACACGATCATTACTTGAGCAAGAAATTTACAGAATACGAATCAAATTATTCCCCACTGGAGAAAATGTGTTGTGCATTGGCATGGGCAGCCCAGAGGTTAAGGCAATACATGTTATACCACACTACGATGTTGGTAGCCAAACTTGATCCCCTCCGATATATTTTTGAGAAGCGTGGTTTGTCTGGTCGAATCGCAAGGTGGCAAGTACTCTTGTCCGAATATGATATAGCGTATGTGTCCCAAAAAGCCATAAAAGGAAGTGTCGTGGCAGATTTTCTGGCAGACAGAGCGAGTAATGATTATGAGCCTGTAAAATTTGAATTCCCAGATGAAGATCTCATGGCTGTAATGAATGTCGAGAAAGAGGTTTCAGAGGAGCCAACAAAATGGAAAGTGTACTTTGATGGAGCATCCAATATGCTGGGCATGGAATTGGTGTTGTGTTGGTTTCACCAGATGGGGACCATTTTCCAGGTACGGCAAGGCTAGACTTCCCGTGCACAAACAATATTGCAGAATACTAGGCGTGTGTATTTGGAATTCAGATGGCTATTGAAAAGAAAGTCAGAGTTTTAGAAGTCTATGGTGATTCAGCCTTGGTGGTATATCAAATGAAAGGAGAATGGGAAACAAGAGATTCTAAGTTGATTCCTTATCGGGAGTACCTACTAGAGCTAATGGAACAATTTGAAGACATTTCCTTCCATTATGTTCCACGAGAAGGAAATCAGTTGGCTGATGCTCTAGCTTCGCTGGCCGCTATGTTTAAATTTGGAGGAGGTGTGAATATACCGCCAATTAAGTTGAGGTTAAAAGAAGCACTGGCCCATGTTATGAGTGTGGAAGAGGAGCCGGATGGGAATCCATGGTATTATGATATCGTACAGAATCTTAAGCATCAAAAATACCTAGAGCATGCTACTGACAATGATAAGAGGGTGATTAGGCGAATGTCATTGGGATATTTTCTGGATGGGGAGGTTTTGTATAAGAATAGTCAGGGTCAGGTTCTGTTGAGATGTGCGAATTCGGCGGAAGCTAAAAGGATACTAGAAGAAGTGCATGAAGGAATTTGTGGAAGTCATGCAAGCGGACATAGATTGGCCAGGCAAGTTATGAGAGCAGGGTATTATTGGTTGACTTTGGAGACTGATTGTATCAATTATGCGAGGAAGTGTCGCAAATGTCAGGAGTATGGAGATCTGATACACACTCCCCCCCCTCCACTTCATGTTTTGGTATCTCCATGGCCATTTTCAATTGGGGGCATAGATGTGATCGGAGCTATAAATCCTAAGGCTTCAAATGGTCATCAATACATCTTAGTGGCGATTGATTACTTCACTAAATGGGTGGAGGCTGCATCCTATTCTAGCATAACACAATCAGTGGCCCTCAGATTTATCAAGAAGGAAATTATTTGCCGATATGGTCTGCCTGAAAGAATCATTACTGTCAATGCAATGAATTTGAATGGCAAGCTTATTGCAGCCGCTTGTGCTCAGTTTAAAATTACCCACAGCAATTCCGCCCCAAGACGCCCGAAAATGAATGGTGCAGTGGAAACAGCAAACAAGAACATCAAGAACATCATACGGAAGATGACTGAAACTTATAGAGATTGGCATGAAAAATTACCTTTTGCTCTGTATGCCTATAGGACTTGTGCCAGAACATCTACAGGGGCAACTCCTTATTCATCGGTGTATGGGATGGAAGCGGTTGTGCCAGTTGAAGTGGAAATTCCCCCGTTAAGAGTATACCGTGAAGTCAGACTAGAAGAAGCAGAATGGGAGCAAGAAAGATATGATCAACTGAATCTTTTAGGAGAGAAAAGAATGATCGATCTCTGTCATGGACAAGCATATCAGAAAAGGATGATAAGGGCATTCAACAAAAAAGTGCGTCCTAGGCAGTTCAAGGAAGGAGAATTGGTGCTGAAGAAAATTCTCCCTGAGCAACATGATCCAAGAGGCAAATGGGCGTCAAATTGGGAAGGGCCATATGTTGTAAAGAAGGCATTTTCAGGAGGTGCTTTAATTTTGCAAGAGATGGATGGGGATGAATTACCAAGTCCGATTAATTCGGACGCGGTAAAGAAATATTTTGCCTAAGAAGAGAGAGCTGTGAAAAAAGAAAAAACTTGGCCTAAAATAGAAACAGGTCGTAAAAAAAATAAAAAAAAACCTTGGCCTAAAATAGAAAAAGGTCGGAAAAAGATAAATAAATAAAAGGAGGGGTTCAGGTTGAAAACCCGCAAAGGGCTGCCTGAATCCAATGGGGGTTCTTAAGCTGAAAACCCGAAAGGGCGGCTCAAGTGAAGGATGGAAAGGCATTGACAGTGGAATCTTGCTCAATCTTCTTGTGAGGTCGAAAGGGTGAGTGAGCAGTCCAGAGCTACCAGTGATGACTAAAAAAGAAGAAGAATTTACACACAAGACCAATTGAAATGCAAGGGAATTATCCATCATTCAAAATCGTCGGAGTATTCATCGCCATGCGGTCAACTCTATTTCTTTATATATTTGTTATTATTTCAACCTTTTTCCTTATGAATTATTCCTCTTAGTTAAAGTAAAGTCTTTTCATATACATTTCTTTCTTCCTTAATATTAATATTGTATATTACATTTCTTTTGAGAGAAAAACTTGAATTATGCATTTCATTACAAAATCATAATTCTGATTGAACATATTTGAGTAAACATGGTCATGAATGGTGTTCAACAACAAAAGGAGGTAAGCTGGAACATGAGTCTTAATTTCATTAATTGGGAAAGTCCACATTTGGAAGTAAAATAGGATCCTTGTGGGGCAAATACTCAATGAAAGGCACACATTCTATAAAAGGAGAATCATCAGAAAGAAGACCTCCAAGGTGTGATATTGAGAAGAAGAAGATAAGAGCAAAGTTCGTCGGCTTAAACAAGAATACCTGGAAAAAAGAATCAAGAGTAATGTTGGGCTATCTTGGGTCCTTATTTTAAAATTTAATAGATTTTGCTTCAAAAAAAAAATGAATGATTCTCACATGACATTTATTGAGTTATTATTAGAGTTGCAATCCCAAGTTTTTATTCAACTCAAATCCTAGTTGAGGTCTCTAGTTGAGAGTTTCTTGTTTCAATTCGAAATCTTGTTTCTTGTCAAATCCTAGTCGAGGTTTCTAGTCGAGAGTTTCATGTTTCGATTTAAAGTCTTGTTTCGCTTCAAATCCTAGTTGAGGTCTCTAGTCGAGAGTTTCTTGTTTCAATTCAAAATCTTGTTTCTTGTCAAATCCTAGTCGAGGTTTCTAGTCGAGAGTTTCATGTTTCAATTTAAAGTCTTGTTTCGCTTCAAATCCTAGTTGAGGTCTCTATGTCAAGAGTTTTCTTGTTTCAATTCCGGAATCATGCTCTTTTAAAATCCTAATCGAGGTCTCTAGTCGAGGGTTTCTTGCTCCAATTCTAAATTTTGTTTTATTTCGAGTCCTGCCTGAGGTTTCTGTTCGAGAGTTTGGTTTCAAAAAGTTTGCTTTAAATTACATTTTAGGGGCAAAGAGGGGCAGCTGTAGACACCCATTTTTGTCCTAGAAAGTTCAATTTAAAACAACCTATTTCTTATATGATATCAGGGTTATTCAGGGGCATTTTGGTCACTTGCATGTTATGGGGCATTTTGGTCTTTTTAAAGTCCACTTTTAATTTAGATTAACTAATTAGTCATCAAAATTGCATTTGAAAAAAAAGAAAAATTTTAATGTGCACCTTTGACATTTTTACATGTTTCATGGCTTAGCTTCATTTGGTAATTTAGTATTGTTACATTTTAATCATATAACTTAAGTGTTTTAGAAATAGGTTTAGTTTGCAATTGGCATTTTCATTTTCTTTATTTTTATAGGGCATGTCCAATTTAGTTTCATGTTCCCATGAGTTATATTGATGATAGTCATATTATCACATTAGTCATATTCATGTTCATTTCGCATCAAATATATCCATTTTTATCATGTCATTTTGTCTACTAGTCATGTGCCTACATTTAATTAATTATATGCATAGTACCCATTAATCTTGCATTGACCATTAGTGCTATAGTTACGTTAGGGGGGATAGGTTTTCTTAATTTACAATATATGAAAGCACCTGATTCTCTTAATTTCCGAAATAAAAAAGTGCATAAATCCCAAGGTTACATGAGGCCAAAAAAAAATCCCAAGGTTACATTGATTACAAAATCCAAATTGATAATTGGGGAATAGTCCCAAAATAAAGTGCGGGAACAAAAGGGGAAAATAAGTCAGGAGCTTTGGATGACCATTCCATGTGCATATTTCTTCCTTTGCTTTTGCCTATTAAACCTGTTGACAACAAGAAAAGGAATTTAGTAAGTATAGTGGGATAAATTACAGTTTTATCAGATTGTGTTTCAATAAGTCCCAAGGCCATTTAATTATTTTTACATCGCATGATAATTTCTAATTTTAGTATGCTTAGTGTTCATATCACATCATGTAGCCTTATAGTAGTACTAAACATTTGAATATAGGGTCACGTAGGTACAAAGCATTTTAGTGAGGGTAAGTTTTTAGCATAGTACATTTACATTCCATTACGTCTTTGGGTACTAATATTTTTCTTCAGATCAATTTGGTTGGTACTGGCATTTTACTTTCACAGGACAAAAGCAAAGTAAAGGTAAGCTAAGGAAGGTAAGGCTAA